>PVHX01012183.1:48092-60708 GCA_004024805.1 Geosciurus inauris | reverse complement strand
GCTCTTCCGATCTCGCCTCGCCATTGCTGAGGCTGGCTTTGAACTCGCGATTCTCCTGTCTCAGCCTCCCTGAGTGCTGGGATTACAGGCTTGAGCCACCGCGCCCGGCTGTGGTTTTCATTTTATTTTATTTTATTTTTTAATTTTTTTGTAGATGGACACAATGTCTTTATTTTATTGCTCTGTATGTGGTGCTGAGGATCCAACCCAGGGCCTCACGCATGTGAGGCAAGCGCTCTACCGCTGAGCCACAATCCCAGCCCTCCAGGAACATTTAATGGTATTAAAATTTTCCTCCTGCACTCTAGAAAACCTGATTCACAGTGAAGCAACCTTGGGACCAGAAAATACCAAGTTAAAGGTACTTTTAAATGCTAAGCACTAAAAAAATTCAGTACAGCCAGGCATAGTTGTGTAGGCCTATCATCCCAGTGACTCGGAAGGTTAAGGAAAGAGGACTGCAAGTTCCAGGCCAGTCACAGCAACTTGGTGAGACCCTGTCTCAAAATACATAAAAAAGGCTGGAGATGTAGCTCAATGATACAGCATCTATGGATTCAATCCCTAGTAGCACAATTAAAAAGATAAATTCAGCATAAATAAAATTTTAAATTCAATGTTTAAATAAGGCTTTTTATACCTTAATGCAAGTTTCTGTGTTCTTATGTAATAATGTTTGCTCCAGAGAAGAGTCATTTTGTTTTCCTCCTCATTAATTTTAGTTGTAATCAACATTTCACAATCACAAATAGAATCAGGATTAACATCAAAGCTGTCTGAATTACCTATGATAGTATCCTAGAAGTCAGATAATGTTAAAAAAAAAAAAGTTAAGAATATTTCATAGTGCTGCTGCCCAATTACTTTCTGAAACAGTCCAATGCATTTATAATGTCACTGGCAATGTAGAAGATCACCAATTTCTTCAGCCTCAAAACAATTAGGATCGTTATTTTCCTTTTTTTATCCTTTATTTTTTTTTTCAATCTCTTCTAATCTTTGTAAACTGTGCTCATGTAATCAAGACTCTACCATAACACAGGTGCTGTGGCGCACACATGTAATCCCAGCAATTCAGGTGACTGAGGTAGGAAGATCTCAAGTTTGAGGGCAGCCTAGCAACTTAACAAAACTCTGTTTCAATAAAAAATAAAAATAAATGGAGACATAACTCAGTGATAGTGCATCCCTGGATTCCATCCCCACTACCAAAAAAAAAAAAAAAAAAAAGAGCCTATCATATATTATGCAATGAATACACTATGATCTAATGGATTTTAGAAGTTATTCAAGCCAGGCACAGTGGCACATGCCCATAATCCCAATGGCTCAGGAGGCTGAGGAAGGATGATCACAAGTCCAAAGCCAGCCTCAGCAACTTAACAAGGTCCTAAGCAACTTATCAAGACCCTGCCTCTAAATAAAATATAAAAAGGGGTTGGGGCTGGGGATGTGGATCAGTGGTTAAGTGTCCTGAGTTCAATTCCCAGTACCTAAAAAAAAAGTTATTCATAATCTGTTCTATATGAAGTCAGAGGTATGTGGCTTCAAAAGAGTATACTTTTAAAAATGAAAAACCATGCTCTGGGATTACATTCACATGGACTGGTACCCTTCCAGTAGAAACTGCTTCCCAAGCCAATGTTTTAGCTTTAAGAATGTTTGCGCATGCACACATATATGTGTATTTGGGTATTTTTGTGTGTTCATAACTGGACCTCAAGGAACCCAAGAAATTATCACAAAGATTCAGAGTTCATTCACAGTAAAGAAGCATGAAATATCAGTTCCCCTAAATCCATAAGATAAATACCTACTTATCCTTTACAACACTGCTCAGGTGTTAACCACTTCTGACACCTTCTTTATCAGCCCAATCTAGCCTCTTTTGTACCACATATTTTAACAATTGTATTACTGTATTTATGGTCCTAGCCTGAAAAATTAACTGCCTATTTTCCCGAACACAGTACGAGCTCTATATGGAAGGGAACATATTACAATCATCTTGATACATGGAAAACAGAAACTCATAAACTGGCGAACTTTCTAAGACATAATTCAGTAACATTTTGACATAACTTACTGCTTCCACAAATATGTCCTTGGTTAGTTGTTTGTTTGTTTGTTTGTTTATGCCGGGAACTGAACCTCACACATGATAGGCAACCATTCTACCACTACACTACACCCCTAGCCTAATATGTCCTATCATTTGGACTTATGCCTAGGTATTCTCCTCATTGTATTATAATTCTCGTAACTATTAATAGAAGAATTAAAACTTTTTCAACAGCAGTTAAAACATTAAGCAGCCCAATGTATCTATTCCTTTAAAATAAATTTTATTGTGTGTACTTAAGGCATATAACATTATTTTATGATATATAAAGATAAGATGATTACTATATGAAACAAATTAACCTATATATCACCTCACATAGTTACTCAAACCTATTAAAATTCTCTTTTTCTTTTTTGGTACTGGGAATTGAACCTAGGGGCACTCTACCATTGAGCTAAGTTCCCAGCCCTTTAAAAAATTTTTTTAATTTCGAGTCAGGGTCTCACTAAGTCGCTTAGGGCCTCCTTAAGATACTGAGGCTACAAAGCCAGGCACAGTGGCGCAAGCCTGTAATCTCAGCACTTAGGGAGGCTGAGACAGGAGAATCACGAGTTCAAAGGCAGCCTTTAGCAATGGCGAGGCACTAAGCAACTCAGTGAGATCCTGTCTCTATATAAAACACAAAATAGGGCTGGGGATGTGGCTCAGTGGTCGAGTGCCCCTGAGTTCAATCTCCAGTACCAAAAAAAAAGATACTGAGACTGATCCCAAATCTTTGATCCTTCTGTCTCAGCCTCCTCAATCACTTGGAATACAGGCATACACTACCACACCTGGCCCAAAGCTATTCAAATTCGAAAGGTTAATAATACCCTTTGATTTTGAAGAAAAAATACTTTTATCCATTAGAGTAGCTGTTACTTAGAGTTAAATACTTACAGAACAGAAAAAATATTCTAGAAGATATAAAATTTTAACCAACTTTGTAGGACTTAATTCTTATAATGCAGGAAGAACTTTTTTTCTGCACATACTTCTTTGTTTATGATATTATCACTATATGAAATGAGCTTATGAAAAGCTATTCCTATTTTATAAATCCTAATGACATTGTAGATACTGAAATACTTCAGGTTTTTATTAGGTATTAAACACAAGCATCCACAAATGACAACCTAAGGACATTTGCTGATTATTTAAGTAGTTCCTGTTCTCCATCAAGGAGAAAAATATTTTACTTTCACTAAACCACAAATATTTCAAAATGACACAACATGTGCCACCAATTTTATGTCCCTGATTGGTCAGAGGCTCACCTGACAGGTCCAGTTCTTCAGTGGAAGACAAGTTGGCCAGACTCCAGCTGTCACTACGGGCTGCCAAGACAAACTTGTGAGCACTGATGTGCCTGCCTCCAACCTTTATCTTCAGATCACTGGTGAAAAAATTCACAAATACAAAAAGAAAAATATCATAACTAGATATAACTATGATTCACAACTAATAAATACATGGGTATTGATTGATCAATATGCATCTGCAAAAGAAAAAAATCACAACAAAATCATTTCTATACATTAGCTATGAATTCTAATGGATCATGTTTATAATATGTTGCTGGAAATGTTTTCTAACTGCTCTCTTTAATTCACATGGTATGCTGTGCTTTTAAATATAACTCCTACAAGTTAAGTGGGATGATTAATATTCATATATAAAATAGATCTTTTCTTTTTCAGAACAGATTAAGATAAACCATCAGGCTGGGCGCGGTGGCAAACGACTGTAACCCCAGCAGTTTGGGAGGCTGAGACAGGAGAATGTTGAGTTCAAAGCCAGCCTTAGCAACCATGAGGTGCTAAGCAACTCAAAATAGGGTTGGGGATGTGGCTCAGTGGTCAAGTACCCTTATGTTCAATTCCCACTACCAAAAAAAAAAATGTAGGAGCACTCCCCATACCTTCAACCCCTCCCATCAGCATTCTATGCTGATGGACCACTCACCTGACAGAGGGGTACCCCATAGTTTGTAACTTCGGGGCCCTGATTGGTCCAAGAACCATACATAAGCTGTTGTAATTTCTGGAACTCCAACAGAACAGTCTTACCAGCCCCTGGAATCTGGGTGAATCGGCTCCGTGACCGACCACCCCATCTCCTCCCGTGGGACCCCACTTCGTCCTCCCTAAGGACCCCTTTTTGTCCCCAGGGACTCCAACTCATCAGCAGACCCACCCAAAGCACAACATAAAACAACAACAACAAAAAACATAAACCATCAAGGTAAGATGGAAAGCTTAAACCCTATATGACAGCTCTGAGACTATGGTGCTGCTGTGCTCTATATTAATGCTCAAGCAAGGTTAAACAAAAAAACTATGAACAAACTAGCTTTGACAAATCAGTAAAGAATATGGAAACCAGCCAGGCACAACAGCACACACCTGTAATCCAAGCACTTTGGCAGGCTGAGACAGGAGAATAGCAAGTTCAAAGCCAGCCTCAGCAACGGCAAGGCACTAAGCAACTCAGTGAGGCCCTGTCTCTACATAAAACACACAATAAGACTGAGGATGTGGCTCAGTGGTCAAGTACCTCTGAGTTCAATCCCTGGTATCAAAAAAAAGAATATAGAAAATAATACCTGTTTTCAGCAGAAGCACTTAGACCTAATAATGGGCATTTATTAATCAACTATTTATAAAAAAAAAATGAGATGAGTAGAAACTTTTTTTTTCAAAATGTTTCCATAATTTATAACATACTGTTATAAATTATAAATGTGAAAAGAGCTTCCCAAATAGATATTTACACTTACCTTTGAAATGTCAATGCTAAGGCAGAAATGCATCTGGGCAAGTAACAATGATGGCCCACTGGGCTGACATGAGCATGTGCCATATGGCTATGTTGGCAGCAATATAGTCATTCATTATTGTCATCCTGCTTGTATTTATATGTTCATCTTTATTTTCTTATTACCCCTTATAATTATTTATTGGGTTGAAAAGCCTTTAGAAATTAAATAGACAAAAAATTTACATAAGGGGAAAGGAAAAGAAGCTATTATTTATTATTTTTATGTGGTGGTGAGGATATGATAGGCAAGCGCTCTACCACTGAGCTACAACCCCAGCCTGAGACAGGGTCTTGCTAAGTCTCACAAGCTGGCCTCCAATATGAAATTCTCTTGACTCCACCTCCTAAGTAGCTGGGATTATGGATATACACTTCATCCAGCTCAAATATTGTTTCCATGTAACACTTGAAACAGATAAATTATGCTCCACAAAATAGTGTCTAGAATAAGCTTTGTAATTATGTAAGAGCATCCATAGTTGTAGTTCTATTAAACACAAAGCTATAACTCATTAGACCACAATATTATTTATTATTGCAAGTTGTTATAATAGTAATATACAATGTATTCATCAATAAAGAAGAAATATGGGGCTAGGATTATCGCTCAGTGGTAGAGTGCCTGCCTAGCACGTGTGAGGCACTGCGTTCGATTCTCAGCCCCACAAATAAATAAATAAATAAATAAATAATAAAGCTCCACTAACTAATAAAAAAATTTAAAAAATAAAGAAGAAATAGAACATTGTATTTAAAACAACATAAATCTCAAATTATATACAATGGTAAAGTTTTAAGAACTGAATGAAAATACAAACTATTTATAAAACACAAATAATTTTTTAACTCTAATGTATTTATAAAGAATTAGAGTCGGGGAGCTGGTGGTGTATCTTAGCGGTCGAGCATTTGCCTAGCACATGTGAGGTACTGGGTTCGATCTTCAGCACCACATTAAATAAATAAATACATTTTTAAAAATTTGATTAGAACCAGCCAGGTGTGGTGGCATGTGCCTGTAATCCCAGTGACCATAGGAGGCTGAGGCAGCAGGATCACAAGTTTAAGGCCCGCCTAAGCAACTTATGAGACTGTCTCAAAAAAAAAAAAACTAAAAAAAGTTCTGGGGATGTAGCACCTTTGGGTTCAAACTCCAGTACAATTAAAAAAAAAAAAAAGAACTAGATCCTAAAATCTTAAATGGATTTTCACTATCTGTACTATTTCAACTACAAGTCTAACAGCCACAAAAAATTTCTAAAGCTGAGTATTTCTATAACACTAACCATGAATGTCAGGTAAATTATTTTTCTATCTTGTATAGTCTGACATACCAAAGGGAAATAAAGATTAGGATTTCATTAACAATTTCTAAAAACAAATCAGAGTTGGGGGTATAGCTCAGTGACACACGATCTGTTTAGCATGTGAAAGACCCTGGGTTTGATCCCCAACACTATAGAAAAGTAAATTTAAAAGAGCATTTCCTAGCTGGGCACGGGGGCACAAGCCGGTAATCCCAGCACTTAGGGAGGCTGAGACAGGAGAATCGCGAGTTCAAAGCCAGCATCAGCAACAGCGAGGCACTAAGCAACTCAGTGAGACCCTGTCTCTACATAAAACACAAAACAGGGCTGGGGACGTGGCTCAGTGGTCAAGTGGCCCTAAGTTCGATCTGCAGTACCAAAAAAAAAAAGAGCATTTCCTTTAAAATATGAGAATTAGGATGCTATCACTGGACAGCAGATACAAAGAGTTTCTTGCTAGAGTTTCTCAAACACTTCAATGAGAAAAATTACAAACTTGGTTGGTAAAATATTGAAGACAGTAAAAAATTACATGAAACTATCATTTTTAATTAACTCATGGGGACAAAAGCCTTCTCTTAAACTAAAATAAAAATAAAAGAAATATACCAGTTTCTTTCTCATTTCTCAATATAAAAAATTTCAAAGTATTTATCAGTTACTGAAATACACATAAAAATAATAAATTTTTCAACAAAATGTAGGCTATGGGACAAAGGTAGTTTTCTCCTACCTTAGTAAGAAAATACTTGTTTTAAAAATTGATTTCCCAGTTTCAGTTACCCCCATCTCAAGGGCTCAGTCCTTTATGAAGGTTCCATTCACCACTTTTTACTCAATTATAGATAAGAGCAGATAATTACATAGGTATTCAATCTTCTTCAGTGAAAAAGCAGGTTTTAAAAGCTGAAGGGAGACACAATGGCATCATAAAACCATACTATTACTGAGCAGGTAAAAAAATGACAAAGAGGAATCTGCCCAATCTCATTCCCATTGTCTCCTAGAAGGACTACAACATAATGAATACAGTCAAATGACACATAATTGAGAAGATAAATGATGGGAGCCAACGGGGAAAAGCCTTTAAGTGTGGGAGAGACAAGTCTGTAACAGACTTAAGTTGGATCCCTTGGGCCAGCAGGAAATAGTTTTCATTTGTCTATGGAAAAAAGCAGGAGGAAAAACAATGAACTATATTTGACAAGAAACTACATGTATTCAATTTGTGGAACTGTCCTTTACTCAGAGGATATTACCTACTCTTTTTGGAGGGGAGAAGTATTGGAATTTTCTTTCTTATAGAAATGATAAAGATGGTAAGTAGTAGTTGAGGATTTTGATCTATTTAAGTGTTACAATTTATTTGAAAATTTTACCAATTCTTATCTAGTCAAATCACCTATGTCCCTTATAGTAAAATTCTTTCTTCTATGCACATTCACGTCTTTCTTTTCCATATCCACCATCCCAATTCAGTCCTCCATCATTACTGATTTGCACCACGTGCAACATCACAAGTGCTCTCCCTGCTCTTTTCTCTACAATTTCACCTATTTGACCTGACCAGGTTCATCTTCCTAAATACCACTTGGATTATTAGAATCCTCAAACTCAAAAACACTCTACTGTACCTCCTGAAAGATCAAGTCCACACTCCTCACCTGAGTATCCATCCTACCTTTTTACCTCTCCCAGTGCTCTCCTCGTAGTTTCCCACATACCCTAAACTGTCCTCTAACCCATTTTTTCTCTGAGCCTTTTCTTAGTCACTGCCCTTACTTATAATATCACTGTCTTTATCTGCTGAATCCCATCTCCCCTTTAATATCTACTCAAAATTCATTTAATAACAACAGCTGACAATTAGACACTTACTATGTGCCATGCACTATTCTAAGTACTTAACATGTATTTATTAAGTGAAGCTTCACAATGACCTTTAAAGTAAGTAATAAACACATCTTACAGATTAGGAACTTGGCACATTATATAGCTTGATGTCACATAGCTAGTAAATGGCCAGCTGGGATTCTTCTGATTCTTCTTATTCTTTTTTTGAGACAGGGTCTCACTGAGTTGCCAAAGGTAGCCTCAAATTGGCAATCCTCCTGAGTAACTGGGATTACAGATGTGTGACACCATGTCCAGCACCAGCTGAGCTTTGAACACAGGCTGTATGGCTCCACAATTCAATAGTCAAGTTATATTGCCCACTAGATCTAGGCTGTCTTTCACCATCCCGAGAGAAAGTAACCTCTTCCCTCTGGATTCCCAAACACATAAACTAGTTCCTCTCCACATTAGCAAAGCTATTACCATGATTCCCACACTCGGTGCTAGACAGAAACAATAAAGAAGAGAGAGAAAAACTTTGCTTCAAGGAACTTAAATGCTAGGGAATAAAGGCTTGCTAATAATCCTGATTAGAGAGAAATAAATTTGGCAAGAAAATAGAAAGTTGCAGTATGTTATGCTGTTGGCCCAGGAGTATAGCAAGAGGGCTCATTTCTGTGTCTGGGACCTCACCTGTACTGCTCCTGCTCATACAGGTCTGCCACTATTGTCAGCAGACGGCTGATGAAGGACTCACTGCTGCTTTCCTTGTTTGCTTGTGCAGCCAAAAGAGTACATCTCTTCTCTGTCTCTGCCAATTTCTTCTGCAGCTTGACATACTCTTGTCGGAGAAGCATCAAGTGCTTCTCCAACTTGGAAACCTCCTCTGAAAGGGAAACAAAGAAGCAAAGTTACTAGAGCAGGTATAAAGCAGACAGCATTCACTGCTCCCTCATCCCACAGATGGGAAGCGGGGAAGAAAAAAAGATGAGTCACATGACAATTCTGTTTCCTGGTAATAGTCCTATAGGATCAGGAATGGCTTTGTTTCCAGATGCTGGTCACTAGGCCAAGATCATCACACATACACAAATCTGCAAGATCTGCCCTACACATTTCTTATCATAAAGTCAGGCATCTCAAGAAAAGAAGGCTATCAAAATCACCCAGGAGATTTTTTCAAACCACTAATAGTAATAACTAACTTTTACATGTCATATGGTCTTCTAAAAGCTTTACAAGAATTCTCTCATGTAACTTTCGTGACAACCCTATGCTGTAGGCACTATTATCAGCAACACTTTACTGAAAGGGATACTTGGGCACAGGGAAATTGTGAATTTGCCCAAGGTCAGAAATCTTGTGAGAAGCAGGGCTGACAAATGAGCACATGCATCTGTATTCCAAGGGCTATGATCCTATCAACTGCCACCCTAAACTACCTGTTACCATCCTTCTTCAGGTGAGGACTGAGGCAGTCCATAATGGTTCGGATAGGTTCATATCCCAGAGTTGTGCTGGGACAGATAAAAAGGCTGAGAACCACTGTATCTGATCAATAAAATTCAGCAAATATTTACCCTGTGACTACTGGGTGCCTGACACTCTGCAACGGTAAGCAAAATCAGATATATCTGAGATTTTATTACTGGGGGAAATAAATATAAATCAAATGAATTTTTTGTTTTGTTTTGGTACTAGGGATTGAACTCAAGGGTACTCAATCACTGAGCCACATCCCCAGCCCTATTTTGTTTGATTTAGAGACAGGGTCTCACTGAGTTGCTCAGCACCTCACAGTTGCTGAGGCTGGCTTTGAACTCGTGACTGTCCTGTCTCAGCCTCCCAAAGTGCTGGGATTACAGGCGTACGCCACCACATCTGGCTCCAAATGATTTTTATTTTCATTTATAACGACTAAAACAATTAAAACTAAAACTACAATTCTGACTTAGATTGACAGAAAGAAAAAACAGTGATGAGAGCCTAGAAAGACATGTAATTTAGGAGCTCAGAGAAGTGTCCTCTAGGGAAGTGTGAAATTTCTCTCCTGCTTTGCCTGGCTCTGGAGTTTTGGTAGGGCATAAGATTGGGAATTCATGCAACAGTGCAAATTGGTACTTCAAGACCTCTAACTATGAAACCACAATAATGTCATAGTCATCCTCTGGGCCTTGGTTCCCCAACACAGATATTCCAAATCTTGACACTGCCCTCATGCCCTTCCCCCCTCCAACCTGCCTGCTTCTCAGCCAATGTTCTGAAAACAAAATGGAGCTACTGCCAACAGCAATTACTCCCATTTACCCCATGTTTCTTCAGCAAAAGCACCACCCTCCTATCCAAATATAATCCCTCTATCTATGCTCTAAATCACATTCCTTTCTCCTTGTCCTCAGGATCTTTGCTTTATCATCAACCACTCCTTCTCTAGCAACTTTGATCTTTCCTTCAATGGATGTTTCTCATCAGCCATAAACTTGTTCGAGTCCTTATTTTTTTTTTTTAATATTTTTTTTTAGTTGTCAATAGACATTTGTTTTATTTATTTATTTATACGTGGTGCTGAGGATCGAACCCAGGGCCTCACGCATGCAAGGCAAGCGCTCTACCGCTGAGCTACAATCCCAGCCCCATGTTCGAGTCCTTACTAAAGCAAAACCGTTCTTCCATACCACATCTGAACAATCTCCACCCTTCCATCTCAAGCTACCACGCACGATTTCCTTACTAGTTATTCACCTGCCATTCCCTTATTCTGTCCCCACCCATCCTTGAAACTCCTTTCACTAATGACCTTTTGAAAAATCCAATACACTCTTGCCAGTGGTTCTCCTCCTAAATCTCTATGACATAGCAGATGACACTGTTTTGATTTCTTTTCTTATTTCTGCAAATACAATGCCACTTTTTCAAATATGTCACTATAACCTCCACGCGTTGACTACTGACACTCCTCAGGGTTCTATACTTAGCCCTCTTCTCAAATATACATTCTCCCAAGGCAGGTTCAACAAGATCTCTAGTCTGTGTTGATACCACAATCTAGGTACCAGAGATCCAGAGATCCACCTCTCTTGTCCACATCGCTCTTCTTTGATTCATCTATCCAAATGTCCAACATTCTAGTGGCCCACAGACACCTCTAATTTGCTATGCTCAAAATGAAACTTGAAGCAAATTTGTACTTCTCTCTGTGGCCTCTATACTAATAAATTATACTAATGTCTATGCTCATTACCCAAAAACGTTATGTGGGAAGTCTTAGATGTCTCCTACTCACTCACATCCAACATTCATTCAGCAAAAAACTATTGACTTTCCCACTTATACATCGCAGAGAATCCTTCCTGTCTTCTGTATTCCCATTTCTATTATGACTTTAATTCAAGTTCTCAGTTATCATTATCTGACCTCCTTCAAGGTGAAAGGATTCAAGCTCACTAAATATCTAATCAATTAAGTTGAACAAATAAAATCCAGTTTGAAAAGAGAATTCCCTTCCTTTCCTCAACAGCAACCCTCTCCCACCTGCAGCTTAATAGCTGATTCTTTATAAACATGAAAACAAGAAAAAAAAAAAAAAGGCTCAAAACCCACACAAAGCTGGGTGCAGTGCTACATGCCTATTTGGGAGGCTGAGAAAAGAGGATCACAAGTTTAAGGCCAACTTGGGCAATTCATTGAGACCCTGTCTCAAAATAAAATACAAAAAGGAATGGAGATGTAGCTCAGTGGTAGAGCTCTAGCCTAGCATGCACACACAAACGGCGAAATCAACTAAGAGGCAGATGAGCTTAAAATTATTCTACAACCATTAGCCATTTTCAAAGACATATGTAATATCAAATTTGGATGTTCAAATAATAATAGTAAAAATTTAAAAATTAAAAAGCAGCCTGTCAAGCCGGGCGCGGTGGCTCAAGCCTGTAATCCCAGCACTTAGGGAGGCTGCGACAGGAGAATCACGAGTTCAAAGCCAGCCCCAGCAACTGCAAGGCGCTAAGCAACTCAGTGAGACCCTGTCTCTACATAAAACACAAAATAGGGCTGAGGATGTGGCTCAGTGGTTGAGTGCTCCTGGGTTCAATCTCCAGTACCAAAAAAAAAAAAAAAAAAAAAAGCAGCCCATCAACCTATTGAACTATAATTCCAGTGTTATATAAATACTCACTTATGAAGAGTAAAAAGAAATACCACAAAATATCAGCACGTCTTGCTGAGGAGGGAGGAGTTTTACTCTTTACATTCTCTGTATATTTCAAGTGTTCTATAACAAATACATCTTACTTTCTTAATTAGAAAAAACCTTGCAAGAGAAATTTATCTAAATATAATAAACTACCTTCTTCATACATACAGTAGAAAATATTTTTTCCTCTTCTAAAGGATATACATTAGCCGGGCGCGGTGGCTCACGCTTGTAATCCCAGCACTTAGGGAGGCTGAGACAGGAGGATCGCGAGTTCAAAGCCAGCCTCAGCAATAGCGAGGCGCTAAGCAACTCAGTGAGACCCTGTCTCTACATAAAACACAAAATAGGGCTGGG
>PVHX01012183.1:35379-47992 GCA_004024805.1 Geosciurus inauris | reverse complement strand
GCTTATGATTCATTTTGAAAAGGGGCCTCAAAGTTGCTGAGGCTAACCTTGAACTTGGGGTTCTCCTGAGCAGCTGAGATAAGTGTGCACAACAACTGGTCGACTAATATTTAAAATAAACATTGCTTTGGGCTGGGAATGTAGCAAAATGGCAGAATCCTTGCCTAGCAAGCATGAGGCCCTGGGTTCAATCCTCAGCACCACAAAAACAAACAAAACACTGCTTTAAAAATGCTGGCTAAAGGAGGTGCTGGCTCAGTGTTGCCTGGCATACATGAAGCCCTGGCTTCAATCCCCCAAACTGCAAAAAACAATTGGCTAAAGGAAAGTAGTAGTATTTAAAATGATATTGACATGCCTCCGCAACTGCCAAAGCCCACAGCTGGCCTACTGGTCCCTGCCAAGAAGCGGTGGTGTAGTAGCGGAGTTGCAACCCAGGTGCCAGGTGACAGTGGCAGAATGGCAGCCCATGGCCACCCTAAGGTGAGCCATGGAAAGCTGACCCTGTCACTCCAAGGCAGCCCAGCCTGCAAAGTCTGGATGCATGCTGCAGAAATGCAACACAGGCAGCACTGCAGCTCTAGACACCCCACTGAGCATGAGCAATCAAGTCAACCTCCTGCTTCCTGATGCCAGGAGAAAATGGAACTGGGGCAGATGTGAATGCAAGCTGGGATTAAATAATTGACCAATAGTATTAGTACAATTCCAAACCCTAATTAGCATAAGTTTGGACCAATAGCAATGAACCAAGTACTATATAAACACCTAGACAAGCATGCGCCAACGGAGAAAACCTGGTACTGGGACCCCTCTTACACTGCAAGAGTTCTATTCCTGTTTCTGTTCTTCAGCAAATTCTACTCTTAAACTCACTCATCCTGGTCTGTGGAGTTCGTTCTTTAAATTCATGAAACAAAAACCCACAAAGAAGAAACTAAAGGTGAGCTGCCGGGGTTTGCTGCAACATTAGAGGGCATGGCCTGTCATTAACACCTGCAATATATCTCAGCTGGAAAGGCCTGCAGCTTGTGCAGACCCCACCTGCCAGTGGAAGCAGTGAATCCAGTTTCATCTCAAAACTCTAATTTCAATACTACTATACTTTATAAATCTCAGCAAGCTGCATTTGCAGTTACACCAAACTTCCTGGATAGACTCAGCTCTGAGCTTTTAATCTAGTGTCACAAATTTATACAGGTTTTTAGTTTTCCAGAGATCACAATGACTCAGACTAAAGGACCAAGAAACTACAAATGTTCACCTTGAATAGGAAATATGAGCAGAGCAGGAAATTTACATGACAGTACCAGATTTATACTCATTTCTTCTGGAGAGAAAGAAATGGAGGCTGGGCGCAGTGCTGCATGCCTATAATCCCAGCAGCTCGGGAGGCAGAGGCAGGAGGAGTGCAAATTCAAAGCCAGGCTCAGCAAAAGCAAGGCACTAAGCAACTCAGTGAGACCTTGTCTCTAAATAAAATACAAAATAGGGCTGGGGATGTGGCTCAGTGGTCAAATGTCCCTGAGTTCAATCCTTGATATAGATGGATGGATGGATGGATAGATGGATAGATAGATAGATAGACAGACAGACAGACAGACAGATAGATAAATGGCAGTGAATTTCTAAGTGTGGTAACAGGATATGTAGAAGGACATACAATTAATACTAACAAATTCCTTTCAAGGGGTTTGGGAATACAGCTCAGTGGGAATACTTGCCTAGCATGCACAAGGCCTTGGGTTAGATCCTTAATATCAAAAAACAAAAAAGGAACAAATTTCCTTTCAAAAACTTCTGGCAAAATCACTTGTAGTAAAGTGAATCTATGGGTGTCAGAAGTCAGGAAAACAGTATGTGGAGGAATGGCAGGAGTGTGGTATCTGAGAGGATACCAAAGAGTGCCCTCTAGGGTGCTGGCAATATATTTTTAAGTTTTATGGTACGTACATATTTCACTTTGACAATTCACTGAGCTCTACATTTAGGATTTGTGCTTTTCTGTATGTATTTTGTTTCAATTACAAAGTTAAAACCAAACACTGATATACACCTGTACATGGTTCTGGAGTCAAACTGATGGGGATCCAAATCCTTCAGTAACTAGCTATGACACCATGGTTCATCTCTCTGAGCTTCATGTTCTTTACCTGTAACATAAGAGGAAAATCTACATCTCAATGTTGTTATCAGAATTAAATGAAGACTAATGTGACTGGCATATGCACTCAAAATTGTAAACTATTAGTTTATACTTTTTTTGAGTTATCAAAAGTAGAATGAGATTCAAAGAACTAAGATTGACCAATTATTCCATTTATGTATGATGTGTCAAAATGCATTCTATTGTCATGTATAACTAATTAGAACAAGAACAACAACAAGGGGCTGGGGTTGTGGCTCAGTGGGAGAGCACTTGCCTAGTATACGTGAGGCACTGGGTTCGATTCTCAGCACTACATATAAATAAATAAAAATAAAGGTCTATCAACAACTAAAAAAATATTTAAAAAAAAGATTGACCAATTAAAGCTATGGAAAATTAATACGGCATTAATGGAAGTATGAAGTCATAAACTAAAATAAAAATAAATGAAAAGTACTCCTAAATAATGAATGAACTACTTTAAATAACTGCATCACCTCATAGCAAGTCTGAATTGCCAATTATAGAACCAAAAGGTGTAAAGCCCAACATGCTTTAAAAATCATCACCTTTATCCACTTGGAAAAGGTACAAGTTAAGCTGCCCTTTAAAAAACCTTTCCAACCCAGGAGTGGTGACCAAGGAAGTTGAGGAAGGAGGATCACAAGATCAAGGTTGGTCTCAACAACTTAGTGAGACCCTGTCTCAATTTTTTTTTTTTTTTTTGGTACTGGGGATTCAGCTCAGGGGCACTTGACCACTGAGCCATATCCCCAGACCTATTTTGTGTTTTATGTAGAGACAGGGTCTCACTGAGTTGCTTAGCGCCTCACCATTGCTGAAGCTGCCTTTGAACTTGCGATTCTCCTGTCTCAGCCTCCCAAAGTGCAGGGATTACAGGCGTGCGCCACCGCGCCTGGCTACCCTGTCTCAATTTTAAAAATAAAATAGGCTGGGGAATGTCACTCAGTGGTAGACCATCTCAGGATTCAATCTCCAGTACTGCCAAAACAAACAAAAACCCTTTAAGAGGCAACTCCTAGACAACCATAATAAAAAGTGTGATAACATTCATAGTTGATCAATCTAGAAATAGCAGTACAAGCATCATCACTTAGAAGTAAATAGGGAAGAAACAAGCAAAAAAAGTGGATTAACAATAGTGTAGGGAGCAGGGCTGAGGAGTAGAAAGAGAAGGCAAAATTTATTTTTCGCTAAGTCACACACAGACTGCCCTGGAAATATTACCATTTAGATAGAATCCCAACTGCATAACATGTTTGTCTGTTGTTTCTTTTTTTTCTTATTTCATTCATTGACTTGTCCAGAGAGTTTTCTCTCTTAAGAAGGCAGGTGCAAGCCGGGCACAGTGGCACACACCTGTAATCCCAGCACTTTGGGAGGCTGAGATAAGAGAACTGTGAGTTCAAAGCCAGCCTCAGCAATGGCGAGGCGCTAAGCAACTCAGTGAGACCCTGTCTCTACATAAAACACAAAAAACTAGGGCTGAGGATGTGGCTCAGTGGTCAAGTACACCTGAGTTCAATCCACGGTGCCCACACATCTCCCTAAAAAATTAAGCACTTATGAAGTACCACTGTCAAGGTTAAAAGTAACCACCTCAGCATGTGTATTCACCAAGTTACAGAGTAATATTGATGATGGGTAAGTAAGTAAGCCAATTCAGTAAAACCTGAAAGCTCTCTGACAAGGGATACAATTAGAGTGTGAAGAGACCCATCTGGCTAGTGCAAAGAAAACTTCTAAGAGTTTTTCTTCAAAATATTTTTTTAAAGCATATAAGTGTATGTAGCATAGTGGGCCCACAAAATATAAGAACAATGCTTCAGTTCTTTACTTTCTGGGTCAGATCCTCCTTGTAAACCAACATGAGTCAACAGGTTTTGTCAAACAGACAATACATAAACACTATACATTCTTTCTAAGGAATACAAATAGTGTCTCAAAATAAAAAATAAAAAGGAATGAAGATGTTGCTCAGTGATAAAGTACCCTGGGTTCAATTCCTAGTACCGAAAATAATAATAATAATAGTAACAACAGCAACAAAAAGCCCAAGCTCATCCTCATCTTCCAAGAACTCAATGACAAAGAACCCCGGCACTCACCTGCCTCGCAAAAGTAAACTGAAAAAGGAAGACTATGGCATACCTCACCTGGCTAGTTCAACTTGGGTGTTGAAAAATTACATCCCACCTTTGGAGAGACAGCTTCCAAGTTGTTGTTTTTTCATTTCGGGTTTGTTTTTTTGTTTTTTTGCATGTGTGTGTGTGTGGGGGGGGTACTGGAAACTAAACCCAGTGGCATTCTACCACTACATCCCCACTCTTTTATTTTAGACAGGGTCTTCAGGCTGGCCTGTAACTTGTGATCCTTCTTCCTCAACCTCCTGAGTAGCTTGAATTACAGGCACCTCTGCTAGTTTCCAAAGTTTTTGCAGGTAATTTGTGTCTGTGGATAGGAAAGTTTTCTCCATAAAGTAAACTGCACCCTCTAACCTTGGTTCAATCACACTATATTCTAAGCAAATTGAACATTTTTCATCCTTAAGAACTCTAACTCAGCTGGGCACAGCAGTATACACCTGTACTCCCCGTTACTCAAGAGGTGAGGGAGGAGGATCATTTGAGCCCAAGAGTTTAAGACCAGCCTGGTCAACACAGCAAGATTCAGTCTCAAAAGAAAAAAAAGTGCATCACTTGGAACAATATTTGGTTTAGTAAGGTTTGCCACTGCTACTACTAGATAGCTAATTTTCACATGGGGTTTCTTCTTTCTTCTAACTTTCCTTTTGAAAAATAAGCCTACAAACTTAAATAATAGATAAAGCCTACAGTTTCACCAGAAGAGCTATGCTATCACTGAAGCAACTTCCTTTACAATTTTATCATGTTTCTTTCACCAAAATAGCCATCTGTTCTTTCCAGTACAGACTAGGGCCAGGAATTTTAATAAGCATCCTGATACTTTATCAGTCTTCATTTTTTTTTTTTTTATACCAGATACTGAATTCAGGGGCACTCAACCACTGAGCCACATCCCCAGCCCTATTTTGTGTTTTACTTAGAGACAGAGTCTCACTGAGTTGCTTAGTGCCTCACTGTTGCTGAGGCTGGCTTTGAACTCGTGATCCTCCTATCTCAGCCTCCCGAGCCACTGGCATTACAGGCGTGCACCACTGAGCCTGGCAGTGATATTCTTTTTAAGTTAGGGAGTTGTCAAACTTTTTCTGTAAAGGGCCAAACAGTAAATATTTTGTGCTCTGTGGGTCACACAGCCTCAGTGGCACTACTCAACTCTGCTGTTGTAACACAAAATCATAAATGAATATGTGGATGTATTCTTCAAAAAACTTTATTTACAGATATTAAAAATTAAATTTTGTGTTATTTTCATGTTACGTTTTCCTTCAACCTCTTAAAATATGGTTTAAATATATAATAGTTAATATGTATATATTCTAAAAACACATCATAATTATAATGATGTAAATGCAATATATTATATATAGTTTATATATGTATGTATGTATGCATAATTAATTAATGAATTAATTAATTCTTGGCTTGAGACTACAAAAAAACAAGTTAACAAGTCCCAGTTCAAATCTGGCTGACAGGCCATGGTTTATCAACCTCTATTCTAGGTGATCTTTAAAGAAGTAATATATCAGGGGCCGAGGTTGTGGCTCAGTGGCAGAGCGCTTGCCTCGCATGTGTGAGGCACTGGGTTCAATCCTCAGCACCACATAAAAATAAATAAACAAATAAAAAAAACACTATGTCCATGTATAACTAAAAAATATTTTTAAAAATAATTAATATATCAAAATGATGTCTAGAACCAAATATAAAGGAAGCAAATGCCTAGCATCCTACAGCATTCCACTTCCTCTTACCAGTCCCCAAACCACTAAAACAGCCCTTGCACCTTCAAGGTGTGCTCCTCTCCAGGCTCACCTACATGCCATCGTATGCCGGCTCTTGATTTCCCACCATGGACAAACTTCTCTTCCACAATGTTACACTGAAGCTGTCTAGTCTATTTCTTCAAAAGACTGTATATTTTTCTTCTCCACCAATTTCTCAAGAGTTCTCTTTAGCCACTACTTCCTTGCCTCCCTAATCTGAAATTTGACTTCTACCCACACTACTCTACTAAACAGTCTTAATCACAATGATAAAATCACCCATTCAACTGCCTTTTCCAATTTATTCTCCAAGTTTCTCAAACTTCCCACAGTGTCCAGTTCTCAATCAGCTTATCCTTCTTGAAACTCTTGTTTTTGGCTTCCTACCTGTATATTCTAGTTTTCTTTCTACTTTCTTAAAAATTCTTTGTCTCCAACTATGACTATCCACTTCTAAAAGGACACAAATCCTGCTGGGTGGGGTGGCATATGCCTGTAATCCCAGCTACTTGGGATGGGAGGCTGAGGCAGGAGGATTCCAAGTTTGAGGCCTGTCTCAAAATTAAAAATTTTAAAAAGAGCTGGGTATATAGCTCAGTGGTAGAACACTTGTCCAGCATGTACCAGGCCCTGCGTTCAGTTCCCAGAACACAGTCAATCAATCAAAAACAAAAGAACACAATCCTTCAAGGTTCAGACCTGGAACTTTCTAAACTTTCTTCCTTAAACAATGTCTCATCCACACCCATACTTTACTGTTGCTACTATGTAAATTGTCCAAAATCTCCCTACCCCCATCAATAGTTCCTAATATAAGGATGACTCATTGGAACAGCAAGTTCAACAAATCCAAAACCAACCTTAACATCTTCCTCAAATCAAACTGTCCTTCCTCTTTCCATTTCATTTGTTATCCAGACTTGAAAGCTCTGGGTTATTATATACAAACTGTGATCCATTCCTAATAATATAGCAAATGTATAAAATACTTAGGGATAAATTTAACAAGAAATATGCAATACATGCACAGTAAAAACAACCTGACACTGCTGAGAAATTAAAGAAAACCGAAATAAATGGAGAAATACACAATGCTCATGAATTAGAAGCCTCAATATTGTTAAGGCATTCTCTCCAAATTGATAAGATTCAGTATCATACCAATAAAAATTCCAGCAGACTTTTTGTAGAACAAGATGATTCTAAAGTTTATATAAAAAAGCAAAGTACCCAGAATAGCCAAAACAAATTTTGAAAAAGAAAAAGAAGCACTCTCATGACTCACTTTTTATAAAGCTACAGTAATTAAGACAATATCATTGCTATCAAAATTGATTTTAGAGAAAAATAGAAAAGAATGAAAAATCAGAGCTTCACAAAGCTAACAATTTGGAATTGGTGCCATGCTACTTCAATCAAAAACGAAAATCGGACTGCAACAAT
Organism: Geosciurus inauris; assembly: GCA_004024805.1. Classification (NCBI taxonomy): domain Eukaryota; kingdom Metazoa; phylum Chordata; class Mammalia; order Rodentia; family Sciuridae; genus Geosciurus; species Geosciurus inauris. The sequence goes on along the minus strand of PVHX01012183.1, from coordinate 40,469 downwards.
TGAATTTCCAGTCAGGTGCGGTGGCACACAACTATAACCCCAGCAGCTCCGGAGGCTGAGGCAGGAGGATCTTGAGTTCAAAGCCAGCCTCAGCAAAAGCGAGGCACTAAGCAACTCAGTGAGACCCTGTCTCTAAATAAAATACAAAAAAGGGCTGGGGATATGGCTCAGTGGTTAAGCATCCTGGTTTCAATTCCCAGTACCAAAACAAAAAGCAAACAATTGGGATTTCCATACAGAAAAATACAAACCTCAATTTATACCCTATTATATACAAGAAGTAATTCAAAAGTCACAGGTCTAAACAAAAGGGTCAAAACTACAGAACTTCTAAACCAAAACAGGAAAAAAATTTGTTTCTACATTTTTTATTGATGCCTTATAGCTGTATATAATAATGGAATTTGTTGTTACATATTCATACATGCACACAATATAACAATATAATTTGGCCAATATCACTGCCCAGCATTTCTCCCCTCCTTTCCCCTCCTCCCACACAATTGTCCCTTTCGTTTGATTTTCACAAGATCACACACACATACCTTTCTTTTCCTTTTCCCTCTCTAGCTTCCACACTTTAGAGAAAACATATGACCTTCTGAGTTTGGCTTATTTCACTGAATATAATAGATATTCTCAAGTTATATCCATTTCCTGCAAATGACATAATTTCTCCCCTTTTTTGGCTGAATAAAACCCCACTGTGTATACATACCACATTTTCTTTACCCAGTCATCCACTGTGGACACATAAGCAGGTTCCATAGTTTGGTTATTGTGAATTGTGCTGCTACAAACATGGGTATGCAAGTATTACTACAGTATGATGACTTCAATTCTTTAGAATAAATACTGAGGAGTGGTATAGCTAAACATATGGTGATTCCATGCCTAGTCTTTAGAAGAACCTCCATACTGATTTCTACAGTGATTGTTTTTCTCCACATCCTCTCCAGCACTTTTTTTTTTTTTGGTACTAGGGATTGAACGGGTGGGGTGGGGGTGGGGGGCACTTCAACCACTGAGCCACATCCCCAACCCTCCACCACTGTTTGTTGTTGTTGTTATTAGTATTACTATTAAAATAGGTACTGAACCCAGAGGCATCTAACACTGAGCCACATCCCCAGCCTGTTTTATTTTTTATTGAGACAGGGTCTTGCCAAGTTGCTTAGGGCCTGGCTAAGTTGCCCAGGCTGGCTCTAAACTTGCAATCCTCTGGCCTTAGCCTCCTGAGTCACTAAGATTACAGGCATACACCACTGTGCCCAGCCCTTTTCATTTTTTGAGACGAGATCTTGCTGAGTTGCTAGGGCCTCGCTAAATTGCTGATGTTGGCTTTGAATTTGCAATTCTCCTACCTCAGCCTCCAGAGCTGCTGGGATTACAGGCTAGCACCATGGAGCCTGGCTTTGTATTCTTTTTTTTTTTTTTTAATATCGTTTTTAGTTGTAGATGGGCACAATATCTTTATTTTACTTATTTTTATGTGGTGCTGAGGATTGAACCCAGTGCCTCACGCATGCGAGGCAAGCGCTCCACCACTGAGCCTAGATCCCAGCCTTGGCTTTGTATTCTTGATGACTGCAATTCTGACTGGTATGAGATGAAATCTGTGGAGTTTTAATTTGCATTTCCCTAATTGCTAATGTTGAACTTTTTTTTTTTTTTTGGCCATTCGTATTTCTTCTTTTGAGAAGAATCGGTTAGTTCATTTGCCCATTTATTAATTGGGTTATTTGGTATTTTGGTGTTGAGTTTTTGTTTGTTTTTGGCACTGGAGATTGAACTTAGGGGCACTTGACCACTGAGCCACATCCCCAGCCCTATTTTGTGTTTTATGAGTTGCTTACTGCCTTGCAGTTGCTGGGGCTGGCTTTGAACTCAAGATTCTCCTGTCTCAGCCTTCCTAAATGGTGGGATTACAGGCGTGTGCCACAGCATCCGGTTTGTTGCTGAGTTTTTTGAATTATTTATATAGTCTAGACATTAATCCTATCAGAAGAGTAGCTAATAAAGACTTTCTCCCATTCTGTAGGCCCTCTCTTTACATGAAGAAAAAATACTTAGTGGCCTCTGATCAAGCCAAGACTTCTTTAACTATACAAAATAAAATGAATTAAGATAAAAAAGGATAAATTGGACAAAAAAATATTTTTTCCAAACACAAGAAAATGAAAAGGCAAAATATAGATTTAGAAAAAACATTCAACAAGAATTATAACTAGATTATGTTAAGAACTCTTGCAACTCAATAAGTGGCTGCACTTATCTTTGGTGAACACACTTCACAGCAAAAAAGCATTTGAAAAGATGTACACCATTAGTCATTGAAAAAATGCAGCCAGGTGCATGCTTATAATCCAAAAAATTCAGTAGGCTGAGGCAAAAAGATCACAAATTAGAGGCCAGCCTCACCAACTTAGCAAGACCCTGTCTCAAAAAAAGAGAGCGCTGAGGATATAGCTCAGTGGTAGAGTACCTGGGGTTCAATCCCCATTACCAAAAGAAAATGTGAATTAAAAAGCATAATGAGGGCTGGGGTTATAGCTCAGTGGCACAGCCCTTACCTAGCATGTGTGAGGCACTGGGTTTGATTCTCAGCACCACATATTAATTAATTAATTAATTAATTAAAGCCCATCAACAACTAAAAAAATATTTTTTAAAAATATTTTTTAAGCCAGGCACAGTGACTCATGCCTGTAATCCTAGCACTTTGGGAGGCTGAGACAGGAGAATTGCAAGCTCAAAGCCAGCCTCAGCAAGGGCAAGGTGCTGAGCAAGTAAGTCAGTGAGACCCTGTCTCTACATAAAACACAAAATAGAGCCGGGCGCAGTGGCTCAAGCCTGTAATCCCAGCACTTAGGGAGGCTGAGACAGGAGAATTGTGAGTTCAAAGCCAGCCTCAGCAATGATGAGGTGCTAAGCAACTCAGTGAGACCCTGTCTCTACATAAAACACAAAAATAGGGCTGAGGATGTGGCTCAGTGGTCAAGTACCCCTGAGTTCAATCCCCAGTACCCAAAAAAAATTAACACAAAATATGGCTGGGGATGTGGCTCAGGGGTGGAGTACTCCTGAGTTCAATCCACGGTACCAAAAAAAAAAAAATATATATATATATGTATATGTATATATATATGTATGTGTGTGTGTACATGTATGTTTTTAGTTGTGGATGGATGGACACAGTACCTTTATTTTATTTATGTAGTGCTGAGGATTGAACCCAGTGCGTCACGCATGAGAGGCAAGCACTTTACCACTGAGGTACAGCCCTAGCCCTAAAAAAAGCACAATGAAATACTAGTATGACTAAAATTTTAAAATACTGCAAAAGGAAGAGAACTGGAAGCCTTACACATTGTTCATGGTAATACAAAGGGCACAGTCATTTTGTAAAACAGTTTGACAATTTCTTCTAAAGTTAAACATATACTTGCCTTATGACAACCATTCCATTGCCAGGTATTTATCTAAAAGAAATGAAACAGCCGGGCATGGTGGTGCAAGCCGGTAATCCCAGCACTTAGGGAGGCTGAGACAGGAGAATCGTGAGTTCAAAGCCAGCCTCAGCAATGGCAAGGTGCTAAGCAACTCAGTGAGACCCTGTCTCTACATAAAACACAAAATAGGGCTGGGGATGTGGCTCAGTGGTCTAGTGCCCCTGAGTTCAATCTCCAGTACCAAAAAAAAAAACAAAGAAGGAAAAAAAGAAATGAAACTTATGTCCACACAAATAATTGTATCTGAATGTTCAATGAAGCTTTATTCGTAAAAACTAAGACAGCCAGGCAGGGAGGCTGGAACAAAAGCATCACTTCAAAGCCAGCCTCAACAATGGTGAGGTACTAAGCAACTCAGTGAGATCCTGTCTCTAAATAAAATACAAAATAGGGCTGAGGAGGTGGCTCAGCGGCCAAGTGCCCCTGAGTTCAATCTATGATACACCACCCCCTGCAAAAAAAAAACAAAAACTGGAAGACAACCCAAATGTCCTGCTGGTGAACAGATACAAATTGTGGTATATCCATACAACAGAATACTATTTGACAAGAAAAAAGACTAATGATACACGTAAAAACATTTATCAAAAGCAAAATGCTAAGTGAAAGGAACCAGATAAAGACAACACACTATATGATTCCATTTGAAACTGAAGAGTAGACAAACTATATGGACAGAAAGCACATCAGTGGTTGCCAGAGGTCAGGGAATGGGATTCACTACAAATTAGTTAAAGATAATTGTTTAGGGGGATAGAAATCTTCTATCATGATTATGGTATCAGTTACATGACTATAAAAATTTGTTACCCAGCAGTTAAAACTGATAAATTTCACCAAATAAACTCCTTCCTCTGGGATGGATGTTGACATTTTTCTGACTTGCTGATCTGAACACCATTAACACCAACATTTCTTGAGGCCTTAGCATTATTCATACACTTATAAGCAGTCACCTGTCTCATTCTTTTGCTCTTCTATTCCTAAAACACAGGTCAACCAAACAACTTAAGCTGTTCTCCACTGTCCACAAAAGTAGAAGTTCCCTGAAGTTAAAAGCACAGAACCAGTATTATTCATCTTATCAGCAGTACCATGAACTTTCTGGCACATTCAGAACCTGAACAAAGACGTATTTTGGAAATCTTTTAACTTGATAGGTGAAATTATATGACACTGCCTACTGTGGTAGGTTGAAAAATACTCCCATCTGATCAGAGATACATATCATAATATCTGGAACCTGAATTGTCTTATATTGGTGGGGAGAGGCTGCCTGGGATGTAATTAAGTGGCACAGCACATACTCGGCATTCACCAGGCCTGGGATTCAACAATCACAAGCACCACAAGAAACATAATCTTGAAATAGGAGATTATAGCCGGGCGCGGTGGCTCACGCTTGTAATCCCAGCACTTAGGGAGGCTGAGACAGGAGGATCGCGAGTTCAAAGCCAGCCTCAGCAACGGCGAGGCGCTAAGCAACTCAGTGAGACCCTGTCTCTACATAAAACACAAAATAGGGCTGGGGATGTGGCTCAGTGGTCGAGTGCCCCTGAGTTCAATCCCCAGTACCAA
>PVHX01012183.1:0-35279 GCA_004024805.1 Geosciurus inauris | reverse complement strand
GAAATAGGAGATTATCCCGGATTATCTGAGTAGGCTATAAATGCAATTACTTGTATCCCTACAAAGACATGCAGGGGGAGATGTGACACATCAAAGGAGAAAGTCATGTGAAGACATAAAAAAAATTTGAAGAAAGGCCTTGAACACTGAAGTTGCACAAACCAAGGTATGCCAGCAGCCACCAGAAGGTGGAGGAATCAAGAAACAGATGTTTCTTAGTCTCCAGAAAGAATATGGCCCTACTGACACCTTGATTTTGGACTATTAATACTGATTTCTGTCCCCAGAATCATGACATAATACATTTCTATGGTTTTAAGCTACCAGTTTGTAGAAATGTGTTATAGCAGTCATAGGAAACTAATATGCCTATTCTTACAAATCAAAAATTTCATAGAGTAGAAAATATTTTAAAGTGACAGCCCTTTGTAGGGATACAAGTAACTGCATTTAGAGCCTACTCAGATAATCCAGGATAATCTCCTATTTCAAGATTATTTTTTCTTGTGAGGCTTGTGCTTGAACCCCAGGCCTGGTGTATGCATACTGAGACAGGGCCTTACTATGTGGCCCAAGCTGGTTCTGAACTCATAAGCTTTATGGATCTTACCATCTCAGGCTCCCAAGTAGCTGGGACCTTAGGCACATGCCACCAAGCCCAACTAAAGTCTTTTTAGATTAAACAAAACCCTAACATTTCCTTTCTCTACATGCCTACTTTCTAGCCACAATTTTAGCAATAAATTAGAGAGGTGTTTTTTTTTTTTCATAATTCTATAATGATGGAATTACTTTATCCCTATTCTGGTTAATTATGTCAATTAGATAAAAGAAATGATTGTAAAAATGATGTTAAAATTCCATTTTGAGAATTACAAGAATAATTTTTGTTTTAGGAATACATTAGGATCCTCCATATATGGTATTTCATTGAAATACCACCCTCCCAGAAATACTATCTTTGTCTTGTCTACATCAGAATAGAAAAGCTCCTCATGAGTGATGAACTGCTACCACTACTAGTTTTCTAAACCTGTGAGGGTGCAGATGAAATTTTTCTTTCAATATAATAACTGAATAGTCATTAATCAGGAGTGGTGAATATAGAAAAATTTGTTCAATAGAGACTAAGAAAACAAATGATATATTTACTGTTGAGAATGTTAGTTTGCACCATTCCTCTTAATGAAAAGAGGAATGGAAGACAAAAGACAGCAACACTATCTAGAAGACAGTGCAAGGGATAGAAAGGGTCATAGTACTCCACCCACTCTAAATCCTCCCCCTTCATTAAAACAAAAAGTTCAGACAGGATTAAAAATATGCTGGTGCTGCTGGGCTTGATAGCACATGCCTGTAATTCTAGTGACACTGGAGGCTGAAGCAAGAGGATGGCAAGTTCAAGGCCAGCCTAGGCTACTTACTGAGACCCTAACTCAAAAACTGAAACAAGTAAATAAATAAAATAGAGTTGAGGATGTAGTTCAATGGTAAAGCATCCCAAGGTTCATTGCCTAGTCCAAAAAAAAAGATGGGATAGCACTAAGAGAGAGTTCATATTTCTTTTTTCTAACCTTTAAAAAGTCTAACAATTATAATGTGGATGCTTTGGCAAAGTCCAAAACCCATTATTTTTTTTTAAATATTTTTTAGTTGTCAATGGACCTTTATTTTATTTTATTTATTTATATGTGGAGCTAAGAATCAAACCCAGTGCTTCGCACATGCTAGGCAAGCGCCCCACCACTGAGCCACAACCCCAGTCCCCAAAACCCATTATGTAATCAAAGTTTGCTTTTAAAAATTTTTACTCCAGTCATAGACAAAAGTTACTACTGAGGATTCCTTAGGTAGGAAAGATGGCATTATATGAACTGTCATACTTATTTTTTAAAAACTAATGCAGTAAAACCATGTTTTCATTCAGTATTGATTTAGTTTGAAAGAAATGTTTTGTGGAATATATTGAGCTTCTCTGAAACTGAGAGATGTATAAATCTGGGTTTTTAAAAATTCCCTAGGTGATTTTAATGTGCAAGGTTCTCCAGGCTGAGAACCACCTGTCTGAAGTAATGGAATAACAGTGGAGATGAAAAAACAAATGAGAGAGCTGTACAGAAACCACAAGATTCGGCCACTGACTGCAGAGGTGGGAGAGGTCAGGGATGACTTCCAGGTTATTGACTTGAGAGCCTGGCTGGCAGGAGTGCCATTAATCATCAATAGAGAAAAGAAAACTCAGGAACTATAAAGCACAGTATTCATACTTTTTTGAGAAAGTCTGCCTTCCCTTCTGTTCTGGAAGTTTCATTAAAGCCAACAGTGCTACTTGTTCATTTTGTCATCCCAAGTATAGTAGTTTGCACCTAGAATGAAATACATTTTTCCTGAATGTAATTCAACTGTTTTGTCTGCCTTTATGTTAAAGTCAGTACCATGACTTTTACACCTTCCAAAACCTCACACTGAACAACACTGATAAGTCTAGATTCACAAGAGATGCTCAATGAATATTAGGTAACCAGCTCATTCCCACCTCAAATTCCTGTTAGCCTGGAAATACTTCCTACAGGAAGTATTCCTTATACTTCCTGGAATCACCTCCTACAGGTATACTGGGCACAACATGGTGTGCAAAAATGAGGTAAAGATATTTGTTCTTAAATCTGTTCTTCCTCTTCCTATTAGCAGTCTTACCATTATCTGAGTCATCCAGACCTCAAACCCTTAAGACATCTTTAAAAGCTCTCTTCTGCTAACATTCAAGCAGGTTTCAAAAGTCCTTTATTTCAAAAAATCCTTTTATATCTTCTATATTCTCTTTCCCTCATCACTTCTCACCAGCCCCAATGCCTCTTACCAAATGACTCAGCAATTGCTATAGTTGCCTCTCAGACTTCCCTTCCTCCCAAATCCATCCTATGTATTGTAGCCATTTCAACATGCCTCAGAAAATTCTAGTTGTCACTACAATGGCTGATACATGCCAGTAGCATCACCCTCCAACCCACAGATTAAAACCCAAATACTTAACCAATGCCCATCTTAGTCTGGCCCTTAATATACTATTCTAACTTCATATTGTACTACAACTCCCACTAAGAATATTGACCCTTGCCCATTCTCATGTCCCCATGTCAAAAGAGAACTATTTCTTTCTTTTCTTTTTTTAAATCAGTACAGGGGATTGAACTCAGGTCCTTGGTATACTTGTAAGCAAGTTTCTATCATTGAGCTATAGCCCCAATCCCTCTAGGAGCACTATTTTTCAAAGCCCAGCTAAAATACTATCTCCTGAAACACAGACCAACCAAAACACACTATTCTGAGTTTTCAAAGTAACTTAGGCATTTTTCACCTTTCATGTTATGATAGTTTCTCATACATTAAAAAAAAAAATTCTAGACTTTGGAGTGGCCTATAATTAGACTTAAAGTCTGGTTATTCTTTTTTAACTATTGTATTTCAGTACTCTCCACCCACTCCATGCTTATCCCATTCTCCTCCCTACAGTACCTTAGTAGGTAGACTTCAGCGAATACCATAGTAGGTCTGTGGTCTACTCAGATTCAATAAAAGTCACGACACAGCAATTTCTCATTTTATACATGTAAATCATGATAATGTTTCAAATCACCTACAGCCTACTCTGCATATCTCAGCATGATTCAGTAACTGTATTCTGACACATCCACAGTCACTGCAGTAAACACATAAACTTTGTTTCTTTATGAAAATATCCCCAAGGAGAAAGCTAACAACTATAGCTTGTAACAGAAGTGAAAGAATGGAAAGGTGGAGAAAAGAAGGGAATGGCATAAAAGGAATAATGCTTGAGGTCTGCAGACTATATGTAATTATCAATGGCCTGGGACATTTGTTGAGTGACTGAAAACATAAATGAATATATAACTTTCAAAACTAGAAGTAGAGCAAAGTTTCTTCTCTCCCCATTTTTACTAGCCTATGCTGATGAAGCGTTTTTGGGAACAGTGCTAACAGCACTCTATAATGATGCATGTATTCTACTAATCTGTTTTGTCCAGTTAGGAAGCCACTACCCACATGGCTGTTGAATGCTTGAAAGCAGACTAGTACAACTACAAACTAAATGTTTAATTTTAAATTCAAGCTGTATGTGTGTGTGTGTGTGTGTTGTTAGTTTTTCATCGCTGTGACCAAAATATGGGACAAGAACAACTTAGAGGAGGAAAAGTTTATCTTGGGTTTAGTTTCAGAAGAATCAGTCCATGGTTGATCAACTCCCTTGCTCTGGGCCCTGCGGTGAGGTAGAACATTATGGCAGAAGAGTTCTGGCAGAACAAAGTTGCTCAGTTCATGACAACCAGGAAGGATAGGAGAAGAAATATAAAGAGAGAAAGAGACAGAGACAGAGACAGAGAAAGAAAGTAGGAGGGAGGAACAGATATAGTCTAAGCCATGCCCCCAGTGACCTGCTTCCTGCAGCCACACCCCACTTGCCTACAGTTACCACCCAATAGTCCATTTCAATTACTAATCCATCAAATGGATTAATCCACTGATGAGGTCACAGTTCTTATTATCAAATCATTTCACCTCTGAACACTGTTACATTACCTAATACATGAGATCTTTGGGGGACATTTTTAGATTCAAACCATAACAACACTGCTAGTGGCTACCGTACTGGCCAGTGAATGCCCAGAATGAGGAATGCCTTCACCTTGTTACTTGAATTGCCGTAAAATTCCATTAATTTAATAGAAGTCCAGGATCAACTTTCAATTTAAATAAAATATTTACTTTTTTTCAATTATCACTTTTTCTTTCTTCCAATTTTCATTTTTATTTTACTGAGGCAGAGTAGCAGACAGCATTTAAGAGGAAACCAGGAGAAAGACGCATGCCAGGGTCAAACATAAGGCACTGTGCTAAAAGTGTTCTTTATGTCATGTACTATTTCCTTTGGTCCTTGCAGCTACCTATGATTATCCTCAAATCAAGGGAACTGAGAGCAATTAATTATTTGTCTATCACCACAGCTTAGTTCATCTAAGATTCAAATCCATATCCAAGCAGAGTCTTAACTCTTAAGCATCACACTTTTTTTGTGTGTATGTGTGTGGTGCTGGAGATTGAACCCAGGGCCTTGTGCATGCAAGGCAAGCACTCAACCAACTGAGCTATACCCCCGGTCCCTTAAGCAATACACTGTGATTGCTAAGACTCAAATGCACTAAATGAAAATTAGGTTATAAAATTCCTAGAAGACTGAAGCTTTAGCCTGGCGCAGTGGTGCATGTCTGTAATCCCAGCACTTTGGGAGGCTGAGACAGGAGAATTGGAGTTCAAAGCCAGCCTCAGCAAACGGTAAGGCACTAAGCCTGTGTCTATATAAAACACAAAATAGGGCTGGGGATGTGGCTCAGTGGTCAAGTGCCCCTGAGTTCAATCTCCAGTACCAAAAAAAAAAAAAGACTGAAGCTTTTCAGAGCATAATAAAAGTGAGCCAATCAGCTTACTTGATAGACTAAGGACATATCCAGGCAACATTCTTTTCTAGTGTTTTCTTTTTACAGTGTGGGGGATTGAATCAAGGGCTTGCACATGAAAAGCACAGGCTAAACCACTGAGCTACAACCCCAACTCCCAAGCAACTCTCATCAGTAAATGATGTGCAAAAAAAAAAAAAAAATATATATATATATATATATGTATATATATATACATGCCTTCAACTATAGGCATACTTTTACACTAGAAAATACAGAAGTGAACAAAACAGGAAAAGTTTCTGCCCTCACAGGGTTTATATTCCAGTGAGGGAAGCTCTCTAATGAGATGACAACTGAACAGATACCTGAGTGAATAAGGTTGGTCAGCCACGTGAAGAAGTGAAGGAAGATTGTTCCAGGCCAAAGAGATTGCAAGGGGCTGAGGTTGTGGCTTAGTGGTAGAGCGTTTGCCCAGCATGTGTGAGGCACTGGGTTCTATTCTCGCACTTCATATAAATAAATAAAAATAAAGGTCCATTGACAACTAAAAAAATTTTTTTTTTAAAAAAGGGATTGCAAGGACAAAACAGAAGTGAAAGTATGTTGGGCACGTACAAGAACAGTAAGTTAAATAAGCAACACCCCAAAAACATTTCCTAACTAATCTTGCCTCTCTTTGCATAGCAAGCACCTTCAATTAATGAGCTGATTGGCTCAGAATGCCTTCCTCAGTTTTTCATTATCAAAGTATTCCCAAAACAAGCTAGGCGCGGTGGCACATGCCTGTACTCCCTGCCAAAGTCAGCTGCTAAGCAATTCAGTAAGCCTGTCTCTAAATAAAATATAAAAAAGGACTGGGGATGTGCCTCAGTGGTCAAGTGCCCCTGAGTTCAATCCCTGGTTACTCCCCCTGCAAAGAGTATTCCCAAAACTGTTAACTGCCCCTCCTACTCTAAAAACACTAAACTAAACCTCACATAATGCCATCTTGAACATTCCTATTCCACTTCACTACTCTGAGCAACAAGTTCCACTTTGCTGTCTGCCTCACGTAAAACAACATCCTATGATTTTCCCAAAACCTAGCTTCAGGGAATGCTGACCATTCTTTTTGTTCCTCTGCTTTCAGACTGTATTCACCTGAAATTTCCCCACCAGAGGGTCTAATGATAGAAAAATCAAAGATAAAAACTGGGTCCAGGCCCAGCTACCTCCACAACTTTGGTCTCAATTCCTATATCCATGAAGAGCCAATTATACACCCATCAGCCTCCCTCACAAGGTTACTTTTTCTTGGGGCCGGGGGCGGTGGTACTGGGGATTGACCTAGGGGCACTCGACCACTGAGCCACATCCCCCAGCCCTATTTTGTATTTTTATGCATTCATTCGTTCTTGGGAGCAGGGATTGAACTCAAGGGTACTCGACCACTGAGCCACATCCCCAGCCCTATTTTGTGTTTTATGTACAGACAGGGTCTCATTGAGTTGCTTAGCGTCTCACCGTTGCTGAGGCTGGCTTTGAACTTGCGATCCTCTTGTCTCAGCCTCCCCAGCCGCGAGCCGCTGGGATTACAGGCATGCACCACCACACCGGGCTAATGTTACGCGTATATCTAATCCAAATAAGTAAAAACCACGAACTGTCAAGTGCTACCCAAATCTTAGATCCAAGAAATGATGGGTTCATTTAAAGCTTAACTCAAAATCAACAGGGCAGGTATTGACCGAGCACACTGGCAGTCACACAATAAACGTTAAGTTAACCAAGGAGAATTTTTCTCCAATAATGGGCTAGATAGGAGAAGCACACAGGCCAGGTCCAACCGTATAGCTATACCGTCCCTGGCAGCTAACTCCCCATCACTAGGCCCTCTCTCCCTCCCTAACCTGCACAATAAGACTTCCATAAAGAAGGATCTACATTAAGGAGGCAGAACCTGAGAGACCAAACTGCCTTTACCTGCAATGTCATAAAGAGAGCGCAAGAAAAGAGGAAATGGATTGAAAGCAAAGGAGTCAAGGTCTGGCTTTAGCACACTTCTTGAAGCAGTGTGACCTTGGTCAATTCCCTACCAAGCAAACCCCTCCCCTGTGTCCCCATCTGTAAGCCCGGGAAAAGAATATAAAGCAGACTGCACGCCGCGGGTGCTTTGAAGCCTAGAGCAATAGGGCACGCCCTTTTGGAGCGTTGGCCAGTGGCAACCCTGACTCCCCACGACCCCTCACCACCAGAAGAGTCCCAAACCCCTGCGCAGGAGAGGGATGCAGTCCTTCCGGATGCAAGATGTGCCAGGACAGCAGTTTCGATTTCCTGAGCAAAGGGTCACTTCCCCCGAAGTACCGACACCGCCAGCAATGCAAGGAGCCGCCCCTACGGCCCTGGGGATCCCGGCAGCTGCCCTCCGGCCTCACACCCGGCATCCCAACATGGGTCTGCAGCCCGCCATGGTCCCGTGGGGTCAGACGGCGGGAGGGGCGTTGCCATAGGAACAGCGCTTAGGACCCCCGGCCCGAGAAGCTCAGGAGACGCTGGAAAGGAAGGCTCACAAGACTGCTGTGCCCCACGGATTCCGCCCACCCATCCTCTCCCAAGGCTGCTCCGCACGGCTAGCAGCGCCCCACCAGTTCCGCGCCTTCCCGTGAGGCTCCACAAAATCCCTACCTTCCGCCATGTCGGGCCCGGCCCTGCCTGCAGTCTCGCGAGACGTTCGTGCGGGACGGAAGTACCAAGTCTCGCGAGAGTTGGTGGGGGAGAGGCAAAGGGAGGAGTTGAGGATAGGAAAGAGGTAAGAGAGGAAAGTAGAGCGGGTCGCTAGCTATATCTCTTCACGTGGGTTTAGCAGGCGCTGTCTGGGCTCTGTCATTCTCCTCACCCTTTTAACGGGACACTCGCTGGAGAAGCTTGCTTGTGAGAGGTTGGGGAGAGGGGTTTTTGTTGTTGTTTTTTAGATGAACACAATATCTTCATTTTATCTTTATGTGGTGCTAAGGATCGAACCCAGTGCCTCCCACGTGTGAGGCAAGCGCTCTACCACTGAGCCACAAGAGGGGTTTTGAGAAGGATTTTGTTGGTCTTTAGGTAGATAATGTGAAAGATTGGGAGGAAAGAGCCCAAGAGGGAATTTAGCATAATGATGGTTCTAGGTCCCTGGGTGAGCGAGATGCTCTGCATGCGAAACAGGACTCCGAGAGAAAGGATTTAAACTTAAACTATCCGGGCGCAGTGGTGCACGCCTGTAATCCCACCACATTGGGAGGCCGAGACGGGGAAATTGCGAGTTCAAAACCAGCCTCAGCAATAGCAAGGCGCTAAGCAATTCAGTGAGACCCGGTTTCTAAATAAAACACAAAATAGAGCTGGGGATGTTGCTGAGTGGTCGAGTACCCCTGAGTTCAATCCCCGCTACCAAAGAATAAAAAACTAAATAAAACAAATAAACTTTAGTGATAAATAAGTCACCTGTTCATCAACCAAGACATTAGGAAACAACATGCTTTATGAGGGGAAGATGCAAGCAGATTGATGCGTAGTGGGAAGGAATATCAAGAAAATGACTTGAGTTTTATGCCTGAAATTCATAGTCATGGAGACCTGAGAAGAGTGAAGAAAATTTGGAAGAGGCCACAGATTGAAAGACCGGGTTTCAAGCTCCTCGCGTATGTGTGGCTGGATCACTATTTTCTTGAACTCAGCTACCTGGCTGCAGAAGCAAAGAATTCAAATGGTAGTATTTGTCCAGGGCTTGGGATTTTATTGCCAAAAAGTAAATTCAGAGTGCTATGAGACTACAGCTCAGGTCACCAAATATGGCATGTAGACTGGCTAGGGGCTGATAAAAAGGACGTGGAAACTGCAGGACTCTAATAATTTAAGTCCAGTACAGGTTGTTAGAGCCCCATAATCAAAGTGGCAAAGGAGTTAATCAGTTGAATAGCACTAGGAAATAAAAAACCAGTGGAAGGCCATGGAGAGCATATAATCGGAAAGTGGAGGGCTAAAATGTAACTAAATAGCATGAAAATTTTCAAAAAAAAAATTGTTTAACTTAGGTCGTGTTTGCCTAGCATGCATGAAGCCCTGGGTTTGATTCCCCAGCACTGAAGAAAAATTGTTTTTAACTCAATGAAGAAGTATGTAGGGGAAGTGGTAGCCTTAGAGGACAGCTGAGTAGGAGATGTTGAAAGACAGGAAAACAGGATGAGGCTGTCAGAACCAGAGAAAGGATTCAAATTTGGGGAAGTTTTAAGTGCTGCCAAGGTTAAAGTGTTAATGAGAAGTGAGATGGAGCAGAGAAAGAGTTTGGAGTTTAGATCATGAAAACATAGGGCCAAGTGTTGAAATTTTGAGGACGAGTGGATTTTGGCTGAAAGATACATGGGGTATGCAAAGGAAAGGGGAATTGAATAATTGTGTGTTCAGGAATTTATGTTCCAGTTGTGGCAGGAGACTAAACGTGTGAAGAAAGCCTGGGCAGGAGCAGCACTTAGACATGGTGGTCAGGGGATTATTTGTCAGGCTTAATGGAGATACCATAGCTCAAAGATTTCTATCTATTGAAATTGGTTTTTAGGTGTACCAAATGATGAGCTCTGGGGGACTTCAGGGTTAGCCAGACAAGCCAGCCTCCTCTGGCTAGAAGCACCCTCACCTGTCCTGAGTACCCTAAAATATTTTAGAATAACATGAAAAATGACAGTGTTGTTCAGGAGTACAATTTTAGCTGATGTCTGTGTTGCATGATATGACTTATCTTTGCCTCACTAGTATCAGGTTAGGATCCAGTACATAGTAGGTAGTCAAATGTTTGTTGGAGTGTTGATCACTCTGAGCTATACTGGGAGTCAGGAAAACTAAGTTCAAGTTTGGCTTTGCAACTCAACTGCCGTATTAATGATAGGCAAGTCCCTACAAACTTTATACTGCATCTCAGATTCCCTGTCGGTTTCATGAGGAAATTGGACTAGAACTCAAGTTTCTTAATGATGTGTAGGGTCATGATCCCCTTTTGATAATTTGGTGAAAACCAGGGCTCCTTTCCCTTAAACGCAGCATACATGTAGAAATAAAAAAATAAAAAAAGTGTACCTTTTCAGAGTGTGCCTGGACTATATACCTAAAGCCAAACTAGAAGTCATTAATGGGATTTAAGCAATTCAGGGGTTTGACCAAATCTTCATCACAACCTGCCTTCAAGGAGCCCTTTATCAGAAAAGTAAAAATTCTTGTAGAATGGCTTAATGTAAACCTATCTCCGAGCTAGAGAATTTAATAAAGCCTATAAAATAAAGCATTTGTAGTACTTGGTGAACTACAACACTCAACTTGGGTAGCCCTAGGCTATAATAATAGATGTAAGCTGAAATGTAGACACTTTGAAAAATGGAACATGGTTTATTTTAGACCCAGTTCAAGTTTTGCTGTCAGATTGTTTGTGTGGGTTTGTCTTAGGCAAGGAACGTGGGTGAGGCAGGGTGACATGGCAAAGGGGGATGAAGAAGAAATTTCTAGAGCCATGTCCAATGAACTAGGCCCAAGTACCAGCCTCAACACACATACTCTATGTGACCTCAGAATTCAGTGTTGTTTCTTTTTTAAATATTTTTAGTTATAGATGGACACAATAACTATTTATATTTCTTGTGGCACTAAGGATTGAACCCAGTGCCTCACACATGCTAGGCACTCTACAACTGAGTGACAACCCCAGCCCCAGAAGTCATGTTCTGAAGTTTTGGTTTTCTCATCTGTAAATGAGGGTTAACCGCACCCAGTATGTAAAGAATGTCATGGAACTGAATCCCTGCTATCTAACTTATTTGCTCTACAATGTTGGCAAATTAATCTGAACCTGTTTCCTCATGGGAAACCATGACTTTGGAGGATCTAAGAATTTGACTAGGTCCAGCCGGGCACGGTGGCTCAAGCCTGTAATCCCAGCACTTAGGGAGGCTGAGACAGGAGAATCGCGAGTTCAAAGCCAGCCTCAGCAATGGCGAGGCGCTAAGCAACTCAGTGAGACCCTGTTCTCTACATAAAACACAAAATAGGGCTGAGGATGTGGCTCAGTAGTTGACTGCCCAAGTTCAATCCCCAGTACCAAAAAAAAAAAGAATTTGACTAGGTCCTATATGAGGCACACATAAGCACAAACCTGCCACAAAGTAGAGGCTCAAATAATAGAAACAATTTCTACTGCTCTTGTTCAGAATAAATGATGTCACTGTAAACAATCAAATACTATAGTGTTTTTTTGTTTTTTTTTGGTGGCGTTGGGAATTGAATCCAGAGCCTCATACATGCTAGTCAAGGGCTCTACCACTGAGCTTGCTCCACCTCTAGCCCTACATTTATTTCTCATGGATACTGCTAACGATGGTGAGGGAGACCAAATTTTTTGCCTAGAAACTTTTGTGCAGCTCTTAGTCTACAGTATGTCTAGCTGCCTTTTTTGATAGTTTATTTCACCTATGTGAACAGGACCCAAAATTCTATGATCATTTAACTAAAGTTCAGTGGAGAGTGCCCACTCAACAAGTCAGAACACATAATCAGACTGCACACACCTAAAATGGAGCAACCATAAATACCATAGCCAGGAAATGACTTCCTCTGCAAACTGAATCCTGTTTAAGTTTGCAGGCTCCCAGAAAAGGAAAAGTTCAAAATTTGGTATGTTGGTTCTGCCCTATCTTTATGAGGGGGCAGAAAACTGAATGGTCCTTCTTGGAAGCCTAGTACCTTATACATAATGCAGAGTCAACAACCTGTCTGCTTTGCATTGGAAGCAACATGCAGATAAGTTTTCATGCTATATTCCCAGAGTAGATGCCTATGTATAAAATTAGTATTCAACATTCAGGAACATCATCTAGACCCTTCTACAATAGTTTTATTCCAAATATATTTATCAGGGAAATTAAACTCTAGAAATGAACCACAGTCTTGCCCATGCTATTTTCAGGAGGGTTTTCTTCTTGTTTCTAATTTAGCTCTAACAGCTGAATCCATGTTCTTTTCTCAGTTTGTAAAGAAAAGGCCTTAATAGCCACTGACAATTTATATAAAGACCATCAACATCAACACAGCAGGTCAGTTATCAACACTGAACACTGTGTAAGGAGTCAGGATAAAAAGCTAGATACCATTTTATCTTTAGAAGAAAAAAAGTGCTCGGTTTTGCCTCTTTTGCCACAAACTTACTATAGGACTCTGGGTAGGTATTTGGGTCAGTTTCCCATCTGCTTAGCTGAGGCAAGGTAGTGATTGAAATAATGCCTATGGTCTCTTCCAGTTAACATTTGATTCTGGGTTCCTCACTGTTTAACTTATCTTTAAGGTGGAACTAATTTAGGCCAAAGACAACATTCCCAATAATGTTCTGACATGTGCTCACTTTACATTTCCAAATTACTATGCACTGAAACTCTGATGAAAAATGGTGCTTGGCTGTGTATTCATCGAGTTTCCCCTGGGCACCCTTTAGTATCATGTGCTGTTTACACAGAAAGAATCCCACAACTTGCTTTTTGAGACCTGCATCCTAAAACCAAAATAGCTCATGATACAGCCTCTAAGTCATCATTTATTGATTTATAGAGCACCCATCACATGATTGAGGTGCTTTACAATACAGTAAACATCACAACAGAACTCACATAGTTAAATACAATCAACAAATTACAGAACTAAAAAAACAAACAAAAAAAACTGGAATGAAGCAATATTGTGTCAAATTTCAAAGATGCTGAGAAGTGGCAGTACAAAAAAGGTAATTCCACCAACTAGAGACCAGACGGGCAAAGATACACAGGCATCACAACCCGAGGTGGGCAGATTTGTGGAGGGTGAGTGAGCATATAAAATAAAATTTCACAACTGGGAATGAAGGCCATTAAAGATAATATGACATCCAAATGATCACAGAACCAGTGGAATGACCTCACAAACATATTACCTTATAATGAAAAGAAAATCAACCGCATATTGATTTTAAACTCAGTCCAGAAAGCCACTGAGATCATCCTTTCCATTATGAACACAGGCTAAAATCTACAACCTTCTCAAAAACTTGGGATAAATTTAGTAAAGAGCCAACAGTTCTACACCCAAAGGACTATGCAGATATTGATGGTTGGCACAAGGTTGGGGGTTGGGGGAATCCTTTTCCTAAAGCAGAGAAGAATCACCTCACACTAATGATGAGGCACTGGTGGGACAAAAGCCACCTAGTTCAGTGTCACCTGAGTGATTTAGATATCAAACATAGAGGCATTTAAATTCACATTGTCAGATGAACACTGAGAAAGGCACAGATGACATCTCTGACAGAGGAAAAGGAGTCCTCCCCATCTATCAAGGCCTGTATTTCAGTTTGTAGCATGGTGAGGGCATGTAGTAGGAATGAGTGCGAGGAAGAGGCATTTCCTGCCTCTCCTACTCCCCTACATCTAGCCCTAAAGAACCACTCGGTTATACCAACGTAACTGCATTAAAGTGGCACTTAAAAGTTTTGTTCAGAAATAGTTGTCCCTGAGTTACTAGGTCATTTGCTACTTATTGAGCAATCAAATCTCAGGTTTTTAACTCAACAGATTGCTAGTGGAATTATAGCAATAAGAGCAAAATTCTAACTCCACAAGCAAACCACCATGTGAACAATTTCTGATATAAGAGTAAAGGAGATTGCATTCCAAGTCCCTGGTAGGAGTGCAGTCTAGCTAGCACTTTGGAGCAATAATTTTTACAGAGTCTCTGGGAAAGAAAAAAGTCAAAAAATTCTTGAAGAAAATTGGGCTCCAATGAATCAAATTGATTTTCACAGTCACTGAACATTTAAGGGTTTTTAATAATATTTATAGGTTTCTACAATGCTTGAATGGAGAATAGACTGGGATTTACAAAAATCACTCTTCACTAGAACTACATCTTCAACCATTTTACCTCTGCTTTAAAAAGAAAAAAATGACAAACTGGTAGAGGTCTGGGTTATTGACAGGAATCCTTTCTCTATTCCGCCAAAGCATTTCTCCACAGAGCAGGGATGCACCAATTCTCACTGATTCTTGCGATCATATACCATGCCCCATCTGATACTGTCTCAAGTTCTATCCCTCATATGCAAAAGACACTTCTTGACCTCACAATAAACAGAGGACCCTACGACTCTGTAACAGTGCACATGCTCATTTCACCAATTGCCGAAGTTTAGAAAATTGTATGATATGAATACACTTATGCTCAAACATTAATCAAATCCAAATGTGCTATGTCAGAATCTGTATGTCAAATAGCAAAGCATTTACCCATGAAATGCTTTTATATTCACATAAGAATCCAGATAGAACCCAATACTTACACTTCCATGGCCATGTGATTTTCAAGTATTAAGTTTGTTTGCATAAGGAATCAACCTGAGATTTTTCTAAACTGCACTTCTCTGGCATTCAGTATTATAACCTTCATTCAATACAATAAAAGCCAACAACTTGACAATTATTGGAAAAAAATTATATTTTGGAAGAACTCACTACATAAGGTGACAGAATTCCAAAATCAAATTACATGAAAATATACATCGCAATTTCTTTGTACAATAGGTGAGAAAAATCTCTAGTATCGAAGAATAGAGACAAAGAAATATGAAGGACTAAGGAGAAGGGTATGAGGGCAAATAGCATTCTTAATGGCAAACCAAGAAGTGAAAGCTTGTAGTTGTGCATGCTTTATTTATCCAAACTTAACATTAGTCAACTGAAGGGTAAAAATAAAACCAAATCAGAATTTTGTATTATTTGGGGTATATTTCAGTAACTTGAATTTAGAACCAACTTTTTTGCTTTTGTTGTTGTTGTTTGTTTTTCTTTTTAAGTTCTTAGGGTAATGTCTAGGTTCAAGAGCTCTCAACAGCCAGAAAATGTTATTGCTACATCCAATCCAAGAGATGGGTGCAACTAGGATACAAAAAGGACAAAGCACCTAGTGATGACCACTCCTCTGAAGTCATCATTAAAAATCAAGTAATTGCTTATTAAGTATTTATTTGAACTAAATCATCTGAGAACTTTCTGGCAGATAGAAGACATAAAAGCAAAGGGGAGTGTCAAAACAAAAAAGATACAAAAGTTTAGTAAGTGAAAAGGGTTTAATGAAGCCTCAATGGTTTAAAGGAAATTAAATGGAAACTTTTAATCCTAATTGCTTTTCATCTGACATGCTTTAAGGAGTTTTTTTAAACTGATAAGAAACAATGAATAGGGAAAGAAAACCTGCTAAAATCTTTTAGAATTTACACGATTCTTATTCTACTACAAGAAAGCATTATTTGGTACAAGGTGTATTTGTGGATGTACATGAACAGTATATATATTATCCGGATCATGTTGTGCTATGTACACGTCTTTACAATTCTTCCTGAAGGTTAAAACAGTTCATTAGAATTCAAAATGCGTAATCATCTGTAAGTTGGCACTTGTTAGGCTCTTGTCAGCATTGATAACTGGCATGTTTTATTGCAGCCCAGTTCCAGCCAGTGTTTTGCCAACTTGTTACAACAGAAGTCCAGCAATAGGTGGGTAGAGTGCAGGAAAAACAGTGCCATGTTTCTCAATTGAAGACCTACAACAAAACAAACAGCACTACATAAGGATTTTATGAATTACAAAAGAATTAACTGATTAGAAATTTTAATTATTTTCCTTGGCAACAAACTCTTATTTTAAGCTCACTGTTGTGACTGTCCATTACATTTTCCACTAGCCATGGGACTATTTAATTTTGGATTTAAATGAATATTAAGTAAAATTTAAGATTTGGTTCTTGTATCATACTACACACTGAACATATTTCTAGTGCTCAACAGTCACATGTGGCTAGTGGCTGCCACACCGGACAATGTAGACGGTTGTATTGTACAGGAATGATTTGGGTCTTTCCATACTCCATATGTCTTTTAACTTCTATCTAGAATCACAAGAAGGATTAGTTAAGTGTTAAGTAATCTGGAAATTTAGAAATACGTGAGGATGTACAGAGAAACAAAACTGCCATACTTCTCAACTTGCTGAAGTTAATTCTTTAGGATCAGTTCAAACCTATTTCTCTATGGAGCCACCTACAAACCTTTCCATCCCAAAGACAGTCCTTTTTTTTTTAAGTTGTAGGTGGATACAACACTTCCATTCATTCATTCATTCATTCATTTATTGTATGGTGCTGAGGATTGAACCCAGTGCCTCACACGTACTAGGCAAGCATTCTACCACTGAGCCACAACCCCAGCCCCCAATGACAGTTCTAATACTTTGTAACTGCTGATCTCATCACTTCAATTAGAGGTCAAGAACACATCTAAATAAAAAATACTTCTAGCCGGATGTGGTGGCTCACGCCTGTAAGCCCAGCACTTTGGGAGGCTGAGACAGGAGAATCAAGAGTTCAATACCAGTCTCAGCAATGGCGAGGCGCTAAGCAACTCGGTGAGACCCTGTCTCTACATAAAACACAAAAATAGGGCTGGGGGTGTGGCTCAGTGGTCGAGTACCCCTGAGTTCAATCCTCGGTGCCCCCCCCTCCCCCAAAAAAACTTCTATCTGATCAAGTGCTTAATATGTGCCAAACAGTGTGATAAGTGCTTTAAAAACTCATCTCAGGTAATGCTCACAATCATTACATGAAGGAGTTCCCTCCTCTTTACAGAGAAAAGTGAGACAAGGTCATAATAAACAATAGTTTACTACTCAAAAAGTTAGGAAAAAACTGGATTTGAGTTTAAAAGGGACATTTAATAATTGGGCCTTTCAGAGCCTTTATTACATTAATGCATGTTTTGAATATAGGGGTGGGGTCACAGACAGAAGGGAAGAGAACAGCTGTTCTCAAAAACTCAGAAACCTCCACATACTGGAAAGCACAATGTGGAACAAACACAAACAGAAAATTCCCGGGAATTCAAGTGATATAATTTAAACTCTTAACAGGGAAGCCAAATGTCCTTAAGAGTAATGAGAAAATTTAACTCACACCACACGTGTTCAAAATGTGTCTACTAAAGCCCCAAGTGAATTTCTTATGATCACCCAAAATATCAAAAGCTCTGTTGGGTAAGGAAGGAGGCTATGGGGCAATGTGCCTGTTTCCATAATTTAGACCAGACAGATCCTAAGAGATAGAACTATGGCTATATTTCTTTCCAAAAGGGTTATACCAATCAAGGTACACACCACAGCATGAAATGCACCAAATATGAATGTATTTATTACTTTGACTAGAGTTGATATCTAACAATAGCACACATATGCACACAAGTATCATTTATTAGACAATACAAAAGCATATACTGAGTGAAACTCAGAAGGCAATGCTATGAAATAGGAATTATAATTTTTTTACGTAATGTTACTGGAATGTTTTTCCAAAGTCTATACCACACCCAAATTAATCCCTTGCCAATAAATCTCCCAGGGTTGATAGAGAACTGAGTACAGAGTTTTGTACATTCGGTAATCACTCCCTTCAGATATCAACAATGAGAAATTTCAGGGCCACAAGAGAATCATTTAAAAACTGCTTCCAAATGATGTTTTAAAGGAAAATACCTCACAGAGGACTGGCCACTGAAAGTCATGAAACACCTAAAGCCAGGCAACTCAACCTTTTCCGGTGTTTTGTTTTATTTTTGTGGTACTGGAGATTTGAGCCCAGTGGTGGCTCTACCGCTAAGCTACATTTCCAGCTCTATTTTACTTTGAGACAGGGTCTCACTACGTTGCTGAGGTCAGCCTCAAAACTTGGCAGCTTCTCGCCTCAGCTTCCCCAATCTCTGGAAATACAAGCATGTACCACTGCACCTGACTGCAACCCAGTCTTTTAATACCAAGGACCCAGCTTTAAATAGCATTAGCTTCTTCAGTAGAAGAAAAATCCACCCTTCCTTCCTATGAATAATATTTATCCCAATGCTTCAGTTCAAAAAAGGCAAGTTTGTCATTCTTTTCTTTAGAAAGATAAATGTGGAAATTACCTATAAAAATAGTGGTAACTCCAGTCATTTACATTTCTGTAAGCATATCCTACTCCTAACTTAAAATATGTCTGCCCGTGATTAAAATCTCATACTTCCAATATTAACTGCACCTGTTGTTAGCCTCAGATGTTCTCTTCATTATTCCTGCTTCATGACCTACAAACCTTAAGATGGTTTATCTTCAAAAAACAAGTGTCTCGTTCCATTTATCTAGAATGGTCATTAATTTTCTATAGGGCTACACAACTTAATCTTCTTAAAAGACCTAAAAAATACAAGTGTGCTCCCAGAAGGAAACCACTAGTTGATATTAAAGACAATAATAAAAGTAATTTCTCGGAAAAAGTGTTCCAGTAATCTTAACCACTCAAGTGAAAGCAATCCCTGAGGAAAATGGCTACCATCAAGGAATTTTGCCGGGCTATGCTTCACATAAACTCTCCCAAAAGTTCCAATCTATCTTTGCACTACCTTCTCCATACCCTTAACAATCCACTGTCTTACCCCCAAACTGAATTCTTGTTCCAACATAACATTGGTAACCACCCATAACCGCTTCCTGTCCAAGGTCTCCTAGCTCCCCTCCTTGTGACCAAGCCAGTCCACATGTTTCTGTCTCTGCCTCTTCCTCCTGTCCCCTAAAAATGGAAACTGTTCAAGACTTTGTCCTTGGACGAAATAAGTACTACTTTTCACAACAAATGGATCTTCATTTCTATTCAGGAGATTTCCAATGTCACCAGCAGCCCTACGTCTAATTTCCATCCTAACTATTCAGTATTTAGTCATGCGTGGGCTTCTCAAAGCAATGCTCTGCAGTTCTACTGTAGGTCTTAATGTGGTTTAACTTTACTTTTGTTTTTTGTTTGTTTGTTTGCTTTGGGTACTGGGGCTTCAACTCAGGGGTACTTGACCACTGCACCACATCTCCAGCCCTTTTTGGTATTTTATTTAGAGATGAGGTCCCACTGAGTTGCTTAGTGCCTCACTTTTGCTGAGGCTGTTGTTGAACTCGCAACTCTCCTGCCTCAGCCTCCTGAATCACTGGGAATAAAGGTATGTGCCACCACACCTGGACTTGTTTGTTTTATAATTCCTGGTCTATCTGGCTAGACAAACATTTCTTTATCAGCCAGGAAATGTATCTGTAGTATTCTATATCTTCTACTCCCCCAGGTGCCTTTGCAAATGATAGGTGATTAACAAATACAAATTAACAAAAATCGAAATGAGCTCATTCATAGTTTCCTGTTTATGCTGTTATCTCTCATTTCAAGATATAAATCTAGCCAGGAGTAGTGGCGCACACCTGTAATCCCAGCACTTTGGGAGGCTGAAAAAGGAGAATCGCTGGGTTCAAAGCTAGCCTCAGTAATGGTGAGGTGCTAAAGCAACTCAGTGAGACCCTGTCTCTAAATAAAACCCAAAATAGGGCTGAGGATGTGGCTCAGTGGTTAAATGCCTCTGAGTTTAATCCCTGGCACCCAAAAATAAAAATAAAAATAATAAATAAATCTTTTCTTTCAAGATATTAACCTTACTTCTTTGGGGGGGGGGGGGCAGACCGGGGATTGAACTCAGGGGCACTCAGCCACCGAGCCACATTCTCAGCCCTATTTTGTGTTTTCTATAGAGACAGGGTCTCACTGAGTTGCTTAGCGCTTCACTGTTGCTGAGGCTGGCGCGCCACCACGCCTGACTTAAACCTTAATTTTTAATAATATGGAACCATCAGAAAAGAAACAGATGCATAGTATTAAGCTTGCAAAACCTTAAAAGACAACATTAAATTAAAAAGCACAGAATGTATGGTATATTGACATTATACACACACATATATGAAGCATCTGTGTGTTGAAGGAGGATTAAATTAAAGATTGAACTATTATTAGTGGTTACTTCTGGGCGTAGAATTGGGAGGCTAAGGTGGGAAAGAGATTTACTTTTCTTTGTACACAGAAGTCTCTATACTCCAAATTTTCATAATGCCTACTTTGTGCCTATAACTGGGGGTATGAGTGAGAAGAGAAAGGAGGGCAACAAAGAGGCAGGCAAAAAATCTATAAAGATAACAAGCAGATGTAGAAGCAACTAAGATAGAACCTTGATATTCATGGGTGGGTAAGAGATGTTTCTAGGAGGATTATCTGTGGTGCCAAATGTTGCAAAGATTAAGAATCGAAACTTAAGTAAGCCTTCAGATGTATCCAAAAAAGCAGTATTTAGTGCCCTTAGGAGATTAGTTTTCTCTGGAAAGGTGAGAAGAGCCAAACATTAACATGGCACCTGAAGACTGATAGTTAAGAATAAAGGGAGTTAAGCTCAGTAGCACACACCTGTAATCCCAGCAACCTGGGAAGCTTGAGGCAAGAGGATCATTGCAAGCTCAAGGCCACCCTGGGCAACCTAGCAGAGCCTGTCTCAAAATAAAAATTAAAAAGGGCTGAAGGTATAGCTCAGTGGTACAGTGCCCCTGGATTCCTAAATAAATACATAAAAGGGAGAGGAGGAGGGAGCTTGTCATGTGAAAGGTCCTGGGACCACAAAAACAATAAAATAACATAAAATTTATATATACAGGGAAAAAATTGAAAAGGTAAAGCCCCTTTTGTTTCATGTTGTTTTCTTCCTCCCTTAAGGTAAGCACTACTGCAGATTTCATAAATTTTACGTGCTTCTTCAAAACATTGTTAATTTTTATACTTTTCTTCTACCATCTAACTGAAAAATAATATAGTGAGTTTTAGACATTAGGTAAGTCATGAATTTTTTGGTGTGAAATGTTTTAATCCAGGATTCAAATGATTTTGCACCTTGGCTCCAACAAAACTAGTGATTAGGTTAGGTGCTTACTGAGGCTTTTGTTTCCCTGTTATATCATATCATGTATGAGAGAAGTCAGTCAAGTTCATAAAGGACCGAAAGGTAGACTGCAGTGCTTGAGAAGGGAAGGTTTTTATTCAAATACCTTCAGTAAAATTCATGTATTAATTTCATTTAAGATTGTTCTAGGGGCTCGGAATATAGCTCAGCTGGTAGAGTGCTTGACTTGCATGCACACAACCCTGGGTTCAATCCACAAAAAAGGGGGGGGGGGGGATTGTTCTACCCAAGAACTGCTGCTCCCATACCCTTTTGTAACAGTGCAAAGCCCTTATAATGCGTGCATGAGTATATATGGAGTACCTGCAACTTTTAAGGAGTATACTTTATTATCAATGTGTCAACAGTAATGTCCCATTAAGTCAAAATTTCTAATTACTGCTTCCTTATTCTGTAACCATAAGGTGTTATTAGTTTCATCATTAACAAAATATTATATTATTTCCTGATTAACTTTTTCTATGCATTGAGGCATTTTGACTTGACTTTACTTTTGGCTTATAAAAATCATAATTTCACTTTTTTAAAAATTTTGTTTTGTAGTTATAGATAGACAGAATGCTTTTTTTTTTTTTTTAAAGGTGGTGCTAAGGATCAAATCCAGTGCCTCACACATGTGAGGGAGGCGCTCTGCCACTGAGCTACAGCCCCAACCCCACTTACACCTTTTGATATGGAAATTTTTAATCTTGATAAGAAGACTTTTCCCCAACACCACAAAGAAAAAGAAAAGAAAAGATGACTTTTAAGGCTTCTATGGTTCAAATTTAACTCAATTTATACTACAGTAAAGGAGATAACATATAACACCTGACACAATTTGCTTCTGCCACTTCATTAATATTAATTAATTTTAATATGCTATCAAGGTAAACATAATAAAATTCTTAAGGCAGCTGGGGACAGTAGCACAAGTCTTTAATCCCAGTGGCTCAGGAGGCTGAGGCAGGAGGATTCAAGTTCAAAGCCAGGCTCAGCAACTTAGTGAGACCCTGTCTGAAAATAAAAAATTCAGAGGGCTAGGGATGTAGCTCAGTGATTAAACACCCCTGGATTTAATCACTGGTACAAAGAAAAAAAATCTTAGTCATTTCCATAATTTATAAAATACTGTTTCAGAAGTAAAAACATGAATAAGCTTAAGCTTCAATGTGTCTATTTTACTCCTTTTCACTTCCTTGTTGTCATCAAGCTCTTCAGTAAATGGAAAACATACATGGGTGAGAAGAACAAGCCCTGAGGGTTGCTTTATTCTTAAGAGGGTGTGACACCCACAAAGAACCAATGCAGGCCTGTAATCCCAGCACTTAGGGAGGCAGAGACAGGAGTTCAAAGCCAGCCTCAGCAAGGGCCAGGTGCTAAGCAACTCAGTGAGACCCTGTCTCTA
Source organism: Geosciurus inauris (assembly GCA_004024805.1). NCBI lineage: Eukaryota > Metazoa > Chordata > Mammalia > Rodentia > Sciuridae > Geosciurus > Geosciurus inauris. The sequence goes on along the minus strand of PVHX01012183.1, from coordinate 12,508 downwards.
CATAAAACACAAAATAGGGCTGGGGATGTGGCTCAGTGGTGGAGTGCCCCTGAGTTCAATCTCCAGTACCAAAAAACAAAAGAACCAATGCAGCTGGGAATGATGGACACATCCCTATAATTCCAGCCACTCAAAGGAGGTTGAGGCAGGAGGATCACAAGTTGGAGGCCAACCTCAGGAACTCAATGAACTCAACAATTTAACGAGACCCTGTTGTCAAAAAGAAAACATAAAAAGGTCTGGGGTTGTAGCTCAGTGGTAAACCACTCCTGGGTTCAATCCCCAGTACAAAATTTAAAAAAAAAAAAAAAGAAGAAGAAATTTTACTATGAATGAAAAGAAAAAGACTATCATACAACTATTTTAAAACAAAACTATCTACTTAAAAACAGCTAGCTATACTAAAAGGGAAAACAAGCAGGTTAAACTGTAGCCTTAAGAACTTCTGGAAATATTAAAAATAATAAAGCCAATGAGAACAAACAATTCAACTATCTAAATCATATGATTTTCAAAAACTGACACAGCATTTTCCAAAAGGCAAAACAGGAGTATGATTTTTTAAATGAACTTACCCTGAAATAAGTGAAATTACTAGCTGCTGAATAAATGTCACTCAAAAGCAGTCTCTTGGCTTTTTCTTACACAGCGTGCAACTTTCCTTTTAAATTCTCCATTTCTGTCTTCTCTCCATTCTTTCTGTAGATACAAAAGTAACATCAAATGATTTTATGCAAACTCTTCCTTATAATCTCAAATACCCATTTTAACTTTGAGTGTAATCTTTTGGTAGTCTGAACACTGTTAAAAAGTTTGACAAAGCAGAAAAGCAGTCGAAAAGTATTTTTGTAAGGCATATTCAAGCTATCTGAAGGACTACTAATTTTCCTTACTGAAAATAACCTATAAACAAAGTCAACATAAAACTATCTCCTATATTTAAGGTAGATAGGTAAGATGCATTACTAGTAGGTAGAAAGTAGGGGTAACAGATGACTTATTCATAAACACATAAAACCACCAACACTACAAAACAAACAAAAAACGGCTGCATGGAGTATGGGTAAAGGGGGGGAAAAAAAAGACCACCAACACAGTCTCAATGAGAACAGAGATTATTTCATCCAGCATAAAGGTAACAGAAATGTGCTCAAAAATGCTCAGCCTGTTTCTTTTTCTTTGAATATCATAAATTTAGGGACAGCAAAGACTATAGAAATCTTCAATCCTTGCCTTTTCAAAGGAAGATATTAAAAAACCAATTCTTGGGCTGGGATTGTAGCTCAGGGGTAGAGCGCTTGCCTTGCATGCGTGAGGCCCTGGGTTCGATCCTCAGCACCACATACAAAGCAATAAAATAAAGACATTGTGTCCATTTACAACTAAAAAAATGTTTAAAAAAAAAAAAAAAAAACAACCCCAATTCTTGCCCTCAAAGCAAAACACATCAATAAGCAAATCATTACATACATTGTACAGTCAACTATATTGTTGGTACGTATAGAGATTACTATGGAAATATAGAAAAAGGGAAATGATATGGCCAGAGAACAAGGAAAGCCCGTTATCATCACATTTAAGAAAGATGCATTTTGAGATTTATAGTAAATTTGGTTAGGTATAATAATGGTGGCCAAGTGTGGTGTAATCCCAACAACTGAGAAGGTTCACTAGGAGGATCACAAGTTCAAGGCTATATAGACCCTGTCTCAAAAAAGGGGAAGAAAAAAAAAAACATTTGGGGACGAGGGGTGTTGGACTAGAGATTTAAGCTCAGTGGTACCAGTGCCCCTGAGCACCAAAAAAAAAAAAAAAAAAGACACTATTTTATATAAAAGACAATGCTAGGGATCAATCTGGGTATAAACTAAAATAAGTTCAAAAAAGGAAAGAATAACCAGGGTGGTGGTGCACACCTGTAATCCCAGTGGCTTGGGAGGCTGAGGCAGGAGTATCACAAGTTCAAAGCCAGCCTCAGCAATGGCAAGGCACTAAGCAACTCAGTGAGACCCTGTCTCTAAATAAGACATAAAATAGGGTTGGGGATGTGGCTCAGTGGTCGAGTACCCCTGAGTTCAATCCCAGGCACCTAAATAAATAAATAAATAAACAACAACAACAAACATTTCCAAAACACAAGTCTTTAAATTCAAAGGGTATACACCAACTACAAAGATGGAAAATTGAAGAGTTTATACAACTGTACGAAATTTCAGAAGACCAAGAATAAAGAACTGAAAAGGAAAGGGGGGGCGGGGGTCAGTCATCACCTAACAATAGCGAATAAGCCTATAATCAACTTTCCAATCAGCAATAATAAAAACTAAAAAATAAATTCTGTCTAAATTGTATTTTCTTCCTAAAACTCTATAAACAAAGTATCAATCAAGCATTAGGGCAAGATAAAGCACCTTGACTCATGAAAGGGCTCTAGATTTAATTACCACATACCTAACTCTAGGATGAAGTCCCTAGGTTAAAAAAAGGGGGAGAGGGCAGGGATTGTAGCTCAGCGGTAGAGCGCTTGCCTCACATGCGTAAGGCCCTGGGTTCGATCCTCAGCACCACATACAGAGCAATAAAATAAAGACATTGTGTCCATCTACAACTAAAAAAAAATATTTAAAAAAAAAATAAAAAAAAATAAAAATAAAAAAATAAAAAAAAAAAGGGGGAGAGGGGGCAGCATGTGATCCAGGAAACAGAAGATCTGATCCAGAAGAGCTACAAAGGAAAAATCTAATGAAAGCAGCCAGCATGAGAGGATGAGAGAGAATCAATCTAATTTGGATGGAGGAATCCAGAAGAGAGCTCTCTAATCCTAACTCTAACTGTAAATATGAACTTATTGCTGCCATTTTGTTCATTGTTCACTTGTTTTGTGATCCTTCTTTCTCTTGCTGTCTTCTTTGTGATTAATTGGTTTTCTCTATTGGTATGCTTTGATTCCTTATTTTTTACCATTTTGTATCTACTGTAGGATTTTGCTTTGCAGTTATCACAAAGCCAAGCATTTTACAACAGATTATATTAAACTGATAACAACTTAACTTTGATCACATAAAAAACTACATTTTTATTCCACACATTGCCACCCTGCATTTAAATTTTTAATATCAGAAATTACATTTTTGTTGTATAGCTCTGAAAAAATTATTGTAACTATTGTCATTTTAGCCACAATAATAAAGAGTAAGTTGAAAAATCTATCGTATCTTGTGACGAAAGTTAACAATCTTAAAAATTGCTAAGGGCAGATTTCTAAGTGTTCTCACTACCCAAAAAATGGTACACAAGGTAATACATGTGTTAATTAGTTCAAAACTGCTATTTCATGATGTATACATATTTCAAAAGGACATATTACACATGAGTTTTTTAAAAATTTTTTTAGTTGTAGATGGACACAATATCTTTATTTATTTTTATGTGGTGTGGTACTGAGGATTGAACCCAACACCTCATACGTGCAAGGCAAGCACTCTACTACTGAGCCACAACCCAAGCCCACACGTTGAGTTTTATTAAAAGAAAGAGTGAGAGGCTGAAGGTACAGTTCAGTGGTAGAGATCCTGTCTAGCATCCTGGGTTCCATTCCAAAGAGGGTGGAGTGGGGAGAGACGGAAGAGGGAGGACAGGAGCACATGAACACCTTACCGCAGCATCAACATTAGCAGGTGAATCTCCATTAGGGTCTGCCAGCATAGAAATGACACTAATCATGATGGTTTCCACAGTGTGGATAGGCAGCCAGCGTTCCTCTGGCTTTTCATAACCATACTTATCCTCCCCGGGCTCATGAAGAATAGAAATGCAAACATCGCCATTTTTATCAACTGCGAAATTAGAAAATAAAGTCTTGTTTAGTATAACACCAATTTGGTTAAACATAAAGTATCTATTACAAATACGATCCTGATCTGCATTAACACCTGTATAAGACATTACTACTATACAGAAAATTTCCAAAACAGAATCTGCTAACATTTTAAGAAAGCTATAGATTTTACCAAATCCATAGGATCCAACCTACTCACAGACTATAAGCTACCTTTTTCATTTGTGTAAGACTTTTAAGATAAGCAGCATATAGATAGTGTTTAGGGGGCTGGGATTGTGGCTCAGTGGTAGAGCGCTTGCCTCGCATGTGTGAGGCACTGGGTTCGATCCTCAGCACCACATAAAAATAAAATTAAAATAAAGATATTGTGTCCATCTATAACTAAAAAATATTTAAAAAAAAAAAAAGATAGTGTTTAGTGTTGAAATATATTAAATACAATGTAAATGAGTCAATTGCAACTACTAAACCTGTTTCTCATTTGCAGAAAGCATATGATCTAAAATATGGGAAACTGTTACGATATAATTATCTTCTAGTCCTATCACTAACTTACCAATTTCAATTGGTGGTAGTCAAAGATTTAGAATTTTTCTAAGAAAATGGAACTAATATAGTGATGTACTTTTAAAATCATGTGACAGCAAACTTGCATTCAAATGCACAAAAGAAACATATCACTCATGAAAATCTGTCAATATCATGACAATTATGAGGCCTCTTTTCTAAAATCCATCTTAAAATTCAAGTCACAAGCAATAATCACTTGAATCAGAATAAGAGAACATCTTTATCTCTACGAGACATGTGTTGATATGGTTCAGCAATGGTTCAGTAAAATAAAATATTAATTAACAAAAAATTGTATGTATTAATCCACAAATCCATTTATATAACACAAAAACATTACCTATTGATCAAAATAATCTTTAATGGTAAAATTTCTCTTAAAAAAAGAAAGGGATTAAAAGCACACTTTTAGGGTGAAATTTTAGAAAAGAAAGAAGTTTAAATAAAACTTACTGCTGTAAATTCACCAAATCTCCAAATTCCATAAATACCAAGTAGCATATTCTTAAACATTTCATTCCTAACTTCTTCTTTGTAGACTCTAACAAATTTGTGAACAGTTATAAGTCTAAAACTTATTTTCCTCTCAGAAAATCAGCATGAGCAACAAGAACTCTCAGGACCAGAATCAAATTATATATGCATACCCATCAATATTATTATATTATTTATTTTGGGGAGGAGAGTACCAGAGATTGAACTCAGGGGCACTGAACCACCAAGCCACATCCCAGCCCTCTTTTGTGTTTTATGTAGAGACAGAGTCTCACTGAATTGCTTAGTGCCTTGCTGTTGCTGAGGATGGCTTTGAACTTGCGATTCTCCTGTCTCAGCCTCCCAAATGCTGGGATTACAAGTGTGCGCCACCACGCCTGGCTCCAATCAATATTATTGCTCTATTAATCTGACAAACTTTTTGAATGCCTACAATGTACCAGGACCACACCACATCTGACATGGGGGCACAGCCTGCCTGAGTCTTCAATGTTTTATATGTAAACAAATAAATGATAATGACTGGGCTGGGATTGTAGCTCAGTGGCAGAGCGCTTGCCTCTCATGCGTGAGGCCCTGGGTTCGATCTTCAGCACCACATACAAACCAATAAAATACACTGTGTCCAACTAAAAAAAAATTTTAATGATAATGACTACTATTTTTTTTATTAAATCACTTGTAGAGGAGGGCACAGTGGCACACTCCTATAATCTCAACAAATTTGAGGCCAGCCTTGGCAATTTAGTGAAACTCTGCCTCAAAAAATAAAAACTGCTGGGGATGTGGCTCAGTGATGGAGTGCCCTGCTCCCAGGTTCAATCGTCAATATGATAAATAAATACTAACTTTTAAAAATTGCTTGTGAGTTTTTATTCCATTTAGCTTCAATTCACTTTGCTATTTAGTTATGAAAATTTGTTTCTCCATAAATAGCTAGCCACTGGTCTTTTATCGATAATTGAAAAACACTTCCATCTTAGAACTAAAATCTCTGAACAATGCATTCTATTTATCTCCTTTCTTGAGAATATGCACCCAAAACTGAAAAACTGACACTGAAATCAATCTGTCATAATTTCCCCATGTACATGTGAAAACAACACTGAATCCCACCATCATGTATATCCATAAGAATGAAATTCTAACTAGAATAAGATATATTCCATGCTTGTGTAATGGTATCAGAATGAATTGATATCATGTATAATTAAAAAGAACCAATAATTTTTAAAGAAAATTAAAACAAAACTACAAAAAAACTGGCTTGCCCTCATTTTCTCTATTTACTCACTACTTGGTACTTCTTCACTCCTTACTGGAAATTGGCTTCTGCTGCCTATCAGGACACTAGTGCTGTTCTCACGAAATGGTCTGGATAACATATTCTCTCCTAGGAACTTCAATCAACCCTCCTGGCTCAACACAAATGATACTTGTTGACAACACCTTCCTGGATACATTTTCCTCCTTTGGCTTTGGTGACCAATTGTTTCATCCTGATTCTTCAACTCTACTCTCTCAGCTCCTCCTTCATCCCTTCCTCAACCTTCCCCCTTTTTTTGGTATCTGAGACTGAACCCAGAGGGGCTTAAGCACTGAGCCACATCCCCAGCCCTTTTTGATTTTTTGTTTTGAGACAGGGTCTCACTAAGTTGCTTAGGGCCTTGCTAAGTTGCTGAGGCTGACTTTGAACTCATGATCCTCCTGCCTCAGCATCCCAAGCTACTGGGATTACAGGCGTGTGCCAATGTGCTCAGCTCTAGTTTTCCCCTTCTTTAACCTGACTTTTGACGGTATCCTAATCTCTAACATTAATAACTTTCCCTGGGTAAATTAATTCATTCAGTACATCATACTGTCATCATGAAGCAGTAATTTGCAAGACCCCAGGCTCACCAGTGAACACTAGATTAGTTTTATTTAATTATCTTAAGGTAGTCGAGGTACTCCAAGAAAAAATAAAAGTCCAAAACTGAATGCATCTAAGCCACACTTAACTATTATTTACCCTATAATAATTTGTAACAGCTTCACTGAGATATAATTCACCTCCCGCACAATTTACCTGTTTAAAACATACAATATAATGGTTTCTATCTGCTGTATTTACAATTGTACAACCACCACCACGATCAATTTTAGAGTATTTTCATCATCCCAAAAGATACCCCATACCAAATTGGTAATCACTCCTTATTTCCCCCAACCACCCCTCTAGTTCTCGGCAACCACAAATCTACTTTGTCTCTACAGATTTGCCTATTCTAAGTATTACATATACATGGAATCACTGTTATATTTTAAAATTGGCTTTGTTCATTTAACATCATGTTTACAAGGTTTATCCGTGTTGTAGCATGTATCAGTACTTATTTCTTTTTATTTGTCAAACAATAATCTATTTATGACACAGATATAATACCACATTTTTGTTTTTCCATTCATCAACTAACAGGCATTTGGATTTTTCCTACTTGGGGTTAATACAAATTATGCTGCTATGAACACTCATGTATGGGATTCGGGGGACATATGTTTTAAATTTTATTAGCTATGTACCTAGGAGTAGACTTGCTAGATCATAGTGGTTTAACCTTTTAAGGATCTGCCAACTATTTTCCAAACATCTGCACCATTTTACATCCTTCCCAGTATTATATGAGAGTTATGATTTCTCTACTTCATTACTTGTTATTACAATTTTTGTTATAACAAAAAATTTTTTTGTTACAATTTTTGTTATAACAAAAACAATTTTTGTTATAACCATCCTAGTGGGTAAAAGTGATATCTCATCATGGTTTTCATTCTATAATTATTTTCCTAAATTGCTAGTCAATCCTAAATTCTTATGTCTTTATTACTACCCATATCTGGTAGTCAACAAGTGAAAGAAACTAAAATCATCCTTTTTGATACTATTCTTGGTTCAAGCTTTTACTGTTTCTTACTGTGACACTGATCTGGCTGGCTGGCTTCCTCTTCCAATCTTCTACTAGTCTAATCATTCTGGAAGGAAAATATAATCACGATAAACCTACGATACAACTTTAAACTCGTCTTTTTTTTTTGGTACTGGGGATTGAACTCTGGGGCACTCGACCACTGAGCCACATCCCCAGCCCTATTTTGTGTTTTATGTAGAGACAGGGTCTCACTGAGTTGCTAAGGGCCTCGCTATTGCTGAGGCTGGCTTTGAATTCGCAATTCTCCTGCCTCAGCCTCCCAAAGTGCTGGGATTACAGGCTTGAGCCACTGCGCCCAGCTTAAACTCGTCATTTTGGGGTGGGGGTGGGGGGCCGCTGGGTACCAGGGATTGAACTCAGGGGCACTCGACCACTGAGCCACATCCCCAGCCCTATTTTGTGTTTTATGTAGAGTCAAGGTCTCACTGAGTTGCTTAGCACCTCACCATTGCTGGGGCTGGCTTTGAACTCGCGATTCTCCTGTCTCAGCCTCCCAAAGTGCTGGGGTTACAAGCGTGAGCCACCATGCCCAGCTCTTAAACCTGTCATTTTAACGAACCCCTACAGCCTGCAGAATAATGTTCAAGTCAGGCATATTCAACATTCAAAATTCCATTTAAGAACATATTCTCTAGAATCCTTGACTCCCTCCTTCTCTGCTACCAGAAAAAAAATGAATACCTACACATCACTATCACCTCAAAACTTCATCATTCTGCTTAATGTGCACCTCTTCCACAAAGACCATGACATCCACAGAGACATCCCTTCATATAAGAAGGGACCGCAACTGAGTAAACATCACTGTACTACCAGTGCCTTGAAAAATACTCACATTCCTTGAGTATCTTGCTTGCCTCAGTTTTCTTCTTTTTCATTTCAGAATGCCTTTTCACTGCTTCCTATAGCTAATTCTTTCTGTGGCTGCCATCACTGCCCCATCACTTCCTTAGATGTCCTTTCTTCACTAATTATCCTTTCTCCAACAAATTCTTGATTATTTCCTTCTCTAAAGCCTGTCCCTAAGTATCTTAAATAAAAAATAGCAATTTTCCTCCTGAACTTCTGACATTATCCTCGCTCTTGCCAGAAGGGAAGTTAATTTTGCTTACATACATGCTCCTATTTAACTTTTGCAGAGAAAATAAGATTCAAATATCCAGGAATCAAGAAGGAATATCATTAATGCCTTCTACCAATATTAAACAGAGATATTACTTTTATGACACTGATGTCTTAGATGTAATGAAATGTAGTAGCTCCAGTAATTGCCAGTAGTTTTCTATTTGACATTTCCAGGCTCTCATTGTACCCATTTGTTTTTCAAGCCTTGATGCCCCATTTGCTTCTGATAAATCCTTATTTAATGTATTCATTCATTCCATCATCCCTCTCACTGACTTTTGCTTAATTTAATGTATATGTTTCTATTCCTTGCAATCCAAAGAGTCTTGAGGATGAGATACAGAACACAAATTGGTATAGTAGTCTAAAAAGATAACTGGTGAAAACAGGAAAGAAACCCTTGCAAGCTCTATCACACAAACCAAAGCTAAAAATTCAGGAAGCCTGTATGTAAAAGAAGATTATCTGGCCTAACCTTTGGTCATACTGTAGAGTTTACAAGGCAGGCAATCTTTGGGTTAAACAGGTCAATGTCATCACTCCATTCACAGGAGTACTGGATGCTTTCCAAGCTATGATATTCCCCTTGTCTATGAATCACCTATGAGGCAGGTGAGACAGTCCTTTATAACAGCTAACAGATGAAAGTTAAGAGTTGCCCATGTTCTAAAAGCTGAGATAAGAAAATACATATTAAAAACCCATGTTTGATGATTTCTATGCCCTTTGTAATAGCAGGTCCTCAATTAGTGTAGCTCTATTAATACTATTCAAAAACTCTCTAGTTTGGAACACTAAATCTCAAAAAGAGCAGAAAGCTAATAAATAAAAAATAAAATTTTCCATATGATCTATTAGTTCCCCTTTAAAAATCTAATACAAGGCCATGTGCACAATGAATACAATGAATTTAAAGTGCAAATTCCAAAGTAATTTCACTGAGAAGTACATTTCTGTTATTGACCTTGAATTCTTTAGTAACAGGCAATCATATTTGGAAGTAAAAATAAAACTAGATAAACTTACCATTTGGGTGCCAGATTTCTGTAATGAATTTCATTTTAGGAGGCCGGAGGGGATAATCTTTTGGGAAAGTGAGATGAGCCTTAAAAACACCACCTTCACTGAAAAAAAACAAAAACAAGTTCTTACCTATAAGTTCCTGCTTATAAAGTACACAATCATTAAAACAAATATAAAACAAAGATGTAGTTTAATAAACTATCATACATACAACTTTATTAAACTCTCACCTGAGAGCTAGAAAAAGGAAAAAGAAATAGTTTGTAAAAGGGGCATCCAGATCCAACCATCAGTAGCTATGCTACAATCTTTCCATCATTTCCCAATGCACTTACAACAAAATTCAGAATGTTTACCACTGCTTATAGGGCTCAAGTTGCCAATTTATCTAAGTTGATCTCAAACTATCACTCTTCTCTCTGTTAGAACAGTCTTTTTTCAGTTCCTCAAACACACAAACTCTGTCGTCTCAAAGCTTATGAGCATCTGTTTTGTTGTTCCTTGTCTGGGAACCAATGCGCTGTTTCCATTCATCCATCTATTTATTCATTTCATCATTTGACGAATGTTTATTCAGTACTTATATGTCAAACATTGGGAGTACAGCAGTGAACAGAATATAGTCTCTCAAGGTGTTTGTAGTCTACTGACTTTCCAGAGCAGTGCTCACGAAGAGAACTTTCTGCAACATTAAAGATGTTCCATATTTTTGCTGTCCAGTATAGAGTCACTAGCCACAAGTAACTACTGGCTACCATCCTGGACAGTCCAGTTACAGATCAATGCTATTTAATTGGGAACCATTCTTGAAGAAATGTCAATAAAACAATAAAATGATGTATATAATACCAACTAAAACTCAAAAGATCAAATCAGCCTTAAAGTGCAAAACTGACCAAATTCCTGTCTTGTGACCCAGATGCTAGATGTTTCCTCTGCTTGAAATACCCTCTTTCTTTTGTCTTCTGATCATCATTCACTCAGCTTTAACTGTTACCTAGAGAGAAGATTTTACCAACCTAGTCCCTAGGTCCTTCTATCATACTGACTTCTTTTAATTTACTGCAATAGCAATTTGCACACCTGATTCTCTTAGTGTATACTCCATTAGAACAGAGTCATATGATCATGATTATTTCAGATCAATGAGAAATGGAATTCTTAGATCAGAAAATAATTTTCATTCATTGAACAAATACACATTGATTAGTTATACTAAGCATTGTTCTAAATTTAAAAAAAAAAACAAAGCATTAGGAATCAATGTGGAGCTTACCATTCTAGAAACAAAATATCTAGTCAAAAAAAAAAAATAAGGGTTAAGTACTATTTTAAAAAGCAAAACTTTATAGAATAAACCCATTTGTTTTTTAAACAAAAATGGAGATATATTTGTAAAAATAGAAACATGTCTGGGAATGTATCATCAGATGTACATAACAATGGCTAACTCTATAGCAAGTATAACCACAGCAGGAACTCAGGAACACTCAACCACTGAGACACATCCCCAGCCCTATTTTGTATTTTATTTAGAGACAGGGTCTCACTGAGTTGCTCAGCACCTCCCCATTGCTGAGGCTGGCTTTGAACTTGCAATCCTCCTGTCTCAGCCTCCCAAACTGCTGGGATTACAGGCATGGGCCACCACGCCCCGGCAGATTAAATTTTTTGTTTGTGGTACCCAGTGTGAACCCACTAAGTTACATTCCCCAGCCCTTTTTATTTTTAATTTTGAGACAGGGTCTGGCTAAGTTGCTGAGGCAGCCCTTAGGGTATGTGTCACTGCAATGGAACTAAGTTTTAAAAAGATAAGTAGATCGCTATTATCAAATACTTGTGAATACTTAGGAAAGGCAACTAGGCTCAAGAATATAAAAAAAAAAAAATCAGTGACCTTGAAAATACAATTTTGATAAAACAGAAAAAGATCACAAAGGATTAAGGAAAGAATGGGATGGTATAGTACAAGCATGATGAATGGGACAAACTGTACAGTAAGTTTAAGAAATGTGATGAGGGGGCTGGGATTGTGGCGCAGTGGTAGCGTGCTCGCCTAGCACTGGGTTCGATCCTCAGCACCACATAAAAAAAAATAAAATAAAGATATTCTGTCCACCTACAACTAAAAAAATAAATAAAATTTAAAAAAAAAAAGAAATGTGATGAGGAAAAAGTACAAATGGAGCACTCTAAAAGAGGGAAAAACTAATTTGTTTGCAAGAAGATAGGGATGTGTTGGCAGAAAGACTAGATATATTAGAAAAGAATAATGAGAGCCGGGCACGGTGGCTCAAGCCTGTAATCCCAGCACTTAGGGAGGCTGAGACAGGAGAATCGCGAGTTCAAAGCCAGCCTCAGCAACAGCGAGGTGCTAAGCAACTCAGTGAGACCTTGTCTCTATGTAAAACACAAAATAGGGCTGGGGATGTGGCTCAGTGGTTGAGTGCCCCTGAGTTCAATCTCCAGTACCAAAAAAAAAAAA
>PVHX01012182.1:0-60523 GCA_004024805.1 Geosciurus inauris | reverse complement strand
GGCTGACCTCTGCTTCCGTGTTCGTGGACAAGACATGGACAATGGATACTTTCCTATCTAAGTGTCCCTGTGCATCCTGCTTCCGCATTCTTTGCTCAGAAATAAGACACCTACCCCCTCCTCTATATAAGCTTGTATCTCTCCTCAATAAATCAGTTCCTGCTTAAGACAGAACTCTCCGGCTCGGGCGTGGTAATTGTGCCGGACGACTTTACCTTTCTCAGCCGTCGTGTTGGGGACTCCCGGGGATCCCCTCCTCCCCGCTGGCCGAGGGGGGAGACTGATACCTGGCTGGGAGGACCCCCACAATGCCCTTTTATCCACTTGAGCCATCAAGGGTTGGGCCAGGGTCCAGAAGGCTCAGGCCTGGGCTGCTGGTGGGGACCACAGGTAGGAGTGGGAGGGGCTGCAGGGGGAAGCTATTGGGAGAGATGCAGGTGAAGGTGGCTGCAGCTGGAGGTGACTGGGCAGGGCTTTAGATGGAGGAGGGGCTGCAGGTGAGAGCTGGAAACGCTATTTAGCGGGGGTGGTGGGACAAGGCCTGCAAGTAGGCCATTTTGTCCTGATGAGGATTAGCCCTTGTGCTTGCTGAGGGAGCTGCAGGGACCCACCACCAGGAGCATGGGAGGCCTCTGGCTTTGGGGGCTGGGTCTGCTGGCCTTGCCAGGTAAGCTGGCTGCCTGCCTTCTTCCTGACGGCTCCAGGCTGTGGGGCTCCATGGAGAGGCTCAGGAAGGGTGGCTGCAGGGATCTTAATTGAGTTTCATGGCACTTTCCAGGATGTTCCTGGAAGTTGGCTCCTGGGGGCTGAGCTGGGGACCTCCTGAGCCTTGAGAGCAGAGGGCCTGCCTGGCAGCAGAGAGACCTACTTGGTTTGGAGGTGGGGTCGCCACTCCAGCCTGGCCAGGGCAAGAGTCACCCATGCTGAGCCTATTCTCCAAAAGCCTGGGCCCAAGAGGTCTGAGGCCAGCCCTGCCCCTGCCCTTGCCACTGTCCTTAGAGGCTGAGACCCGGTTCTGCTCACTCCTGCCGCCATCTTCTTCTGCCTTGTAGCAGCACGTGCATTTTTAAGCCAAGCGTTGGTCCTGGAAGGTCCTCCCTCATTGAAGGTGGCTGAGTGGGGAGGCCAGGTGGCACTTGACTCCTACAAGGGGTCTATCCTTCAGAAAGGGCTGGGTCTTACAGTTTGACACCCCATAATCACCCTGTGACCCCTTCTGCCTTGCTCATGGGGCACTCTGGGCATCTATGTGTTTGTGTCCCTCTGTCTGGACCAGGTTGGATCCTTGGAGCATCCTTAGCCTCCAGATGTCCAGGAGCTTGTGACACCGGAGTCCCAGGAGGCCTCACCCCTGAGGGGACCCAAGTGTCCTGGGACGAGGACATCCCTGCAATTAACCAAGGTGAGGAGCAGTCCTCTTGTGGCCTAGAGGGGCAGGATATTGTCTATGAGATGTGAAAACACTTGGCTCCAAACACTTGGATTTCTAGAAAGAGCTGAGAGAAACAATCTCGCTATGTGGGCTCTAAGTACGTAGAGGTTCTGGGGGTAATTTCTTTTCTTTTTTTCTTTTTGGTACTGGGGAGTGACCTCAGGGGCACTCAAGCACTGAGCCACATCCTCAGCCCTTTTTACTATTTTATTTAGAGACAGGGTCTCACGGAGTTGCTTAATGCCTCACTGTTGCTGAGGCTGGCTTTGAACTCACAATCTTCTTGCCTCAGCCTCCTGAGCTGCTGGGATTATAGGTGTGTGCCACCACGCTCAGCTGAAGGCAAATTCTTACATGGACTTCTGTGTCTTTTCTGGTGGGTTGTAAGCACCATAGATCTTTTAAAAAATTAGCCTGATGGGAGGATAGGTTATGGGGCTCTCTGACCTGCTGAGTTTAATCATCAGCACATGTTGGAAAATGCCTCAAGCACCCAATGAGGGACAGGCTCAGGTGTGACCAGGCTAGGGTGCAAAGGCTCAGTACACCCCCATTTGGAGATCTCTGCTGAAACTGAAGACATGCAGGCAGCCTGGGACAAAATGATGTTGGAGGTGTCAGGGGCTGAAGCATTGGGGAGGCGGGGGTGACCTGGCCCTGAAGCAGGCAAGTCTCTAGGGGCTGTGGGGCCATCTTAGAGCTCTAGCGCCTTTGGTCATCATGAGTGGTCTTAGGTAGCCATAGCCAAGTCTTTCCTGGCATTGACTTTCAGAGGCAATGGAGAAAACTCCTGTGCTCAGTGCCCCTACAGCTGAGAGCCTGCGACAGTTGCTAATGGCTGCCCACAGCCTGGCCAGTGCCCCTTCCTGAGCAGCACCTGTGAGTGACAGCTGCCAAAGCTGCACAGCTGTCCCTGTTTCCTGAGCACAAGGTTGGCCACAGACGCCTGGGAGGCTGCTCTAGTGGCTGCCCATAGGAGCTCAGAAGGGATAAGGAGTCGGGCCCCATGCTTCAAGATGGGACAAGCCTGAGTGCCATCTGTGTCCCAGAGCCTCCAGTGGAGCCAGGCCCACCTGTGTTCTCCGCACCTTCCTGCTTCCCTCTGCAGGGCCTGTCCCTAGAGCTGGTGTTCGGAGGGCCCTGGGCCAACACACAGCCTCTCTTCCTTCTCCCAGGGCTCATCCCAGAGGAGACCCCAGAAAGCAGCTTCCTTGTGGAGGGGGACATCATCCGGCCGGTGAGTGTGACCGCCCCTGTGTCCAGGTGGCTTGACAGAGGGGGACCCATTTTTGCTTCTCATACTTGGATAGACACTTCTTTGTGCCAAGGTCAGGGTGACTGTTGGGAACAAGCAGCCTGAACTGAGGGAGAGTGACAGCTGAAGTAGCACTAGCCTCAGCCCCAGAGGGCTTCCTGGAGGAGGAGGTTCAAGCCCTCAGGCCCCCACTGGTTACCCTGCCAGAGGAGGTACTAAGGACGCACTGGAGGAGACCTGAGCACAGGCTGCAGAGAGCTGGGTGGCCATGATGACCCAGGGGAGGGGCAGCCGGAATAAGGATCCCTGTGGAGGGGATAAGGGGCCAAGTGAGAAGGGAGGAGGCTGGCGGAACCTAGGCTGGCCTGCTTGCTGGTGGGGAGGGGACAGTGTTCAGGAGAGTGTCATCGTATTTTAAGCAACTTGGCAGGAGGCTCCTGAGTGGGGCAGTGTGGGATGGGAAGAAAGCTCACCTGGGCTTGCAGGCCCTGATGGCTGTGCTGGAGAACCAAAGACCAGCGTGCGTGCTCAGAGCCCAGGGGCAGGAGCTGGTCATGTGACCCCACCCCCCACCCCAGAGCAAAACCAAGCAGCCCTCTTGGCCTTTGAGGCAGGACTGCCTGGAGGTGTGCAACCTACACTGCCAAGAGTTTTGGGTTTTTTTGGTACCGGGGATTGAACTCAGGGGCACTCGACCACTGAGCCACATCCCCAGCCCTATTTTGTGTTTTATGTAGAGACAGGGTCTCACTGAGTTGCTTAGCGCCTCGCTGTTGCTGAGGCTGGCTTTGAACTCGCGATCCTCCTGTCTCAGCCTCCCTAAGTGCTGGTATGACAGGCTTGTGCCACGGTACCTGGCTCACTTCTAAGAGTTCTGGTTGGTAGAAAGACAAAGGAACTGCCAGGGCCAAAGTATTGCCTTAGCATTACCCTGAATGTCCCTGTCCCTGTCCTCTTTCCATATTCAGGGCTGCTCTGAAGGCAGAGCTGCTCTGCTGGGGTGGGGCTGCTGGCTGGAGCTCAGAGCCCTGGGATGCCTGGCCAGTCTCAGGGACCAATCTTTTTATCTACTTCATAGAATGAGTCAAGTTCTGTGACATCCTGGACCAAGGATTGGGTGTGAAGCATTAGAATTCACATGGCTAGTGTCAGGTGTGGCGGTGGTGCCTATAATCTCGACAGCGAGGAAGGCTGAGGCAGGAGGATTGCAAGTTCAAGGCCAGCCTCAGCAACTTAGAGAGACCTGTCTCAAAAACATAAGCGGGGCGCAGTGGCACATGCCTGTAATCCCAGCACTTAGGGAGGCTGAGACAGGAGAATCGTGAGTTCAAAGCCAACCTCAGCAATGGCGAGGCACTAAGCAACTCAGTGAGACCCTGTCTCTACATAAAACACAAAATAAGCCGGGCGCGGTGGCTCAAGCCTGTAATCCCAGCACTTAGGGAGGCTGAGACAGGAGAATCGCGAGTTCAAAGCCAGCCTCAGCAAAGGCGAGGTGCTAAGCAACTCAGTGAGACCCTGTCTCTACATAAAACACAAAAAAAATAGGGCTGGGGATGTGGCTCAGTGGTCAAGTGCCCCTGAGTTCAATCTCCAGTACCAAAAAAAAACAAAAAAAAACAAAAAAACACAAAATAGGGCTGGGAATGTGGCTCAGTGGTCAAGTGCCCTGAGTTCAATCCCTGGTACCACAATAAACAAACAAACAAATAAATAAATAAATGTATTGTGTCCAACTACAACTAAAAAAAAAATATTAAAAAAAAATTAACTCAAGCCAGGTGTGGTGGCGCAAGCCTGTAATCCCAGCACTTAGGGAGGCTGAGACAGGAGAATCACAAGTTCAAAGCCGGCCTCAGCAACGGTGAGGCACTAAGCAACTCAGTGAGACCCTGTCTTTACATAAAACACAAAATAGGGCTGGGGATGTGGCTCAGTGGTCGAGTGCCCCTGAGTTAAATTCCTGATACCAAAAAAGATAAATAAATAAAAATAAAATAAAAGGACGGGTTGTGGCTCAGTGGTAAAGTGACTCAGGTTCAATCCCTTAAAGAAAAAATCTGCATGGCTGACCGGTTTACTGCCCATGCTTCCATCCCTCTTCCAACTGCAGCCTCCCCATCCACACATACCCATGACCCACCTCTCACATCTTTAGGGTTCTGGTAGCCTGAGGTGTGGCACCCTTGGGGCACAAAGCTTGGGTGGCCTGTGTTCCTAGAGATCCCTGGGACCCCCCTCTCTCCCCAGAATCCCTTCCGACTATTGTCAGTGACCAGTAACAAGTGGCCCAAGAGCGCCAACGGTGCTGTGGAGGTCCCCTTCCTGCTTTCCAGCAAGTACGGTGAGTGGGTGGGGCGCAGGGCCCCTGGTGGCCCAGCCCCTTCCTCCTGCAGGGGGCTCCTGTCTGGGGCCTCCCCTTTTTGCTTGTGTGGCCATATCCTCTCTCCTACCCAAAGGGCCCTTCTACGAGGTCCTTGTATTCCCAGGATTCCTGAGCCAGGGCGATTGAAATCCTGGAAGAAACAGGGTCCACATGGGACTATCTGGTCCCTGCAGGCCACATGGCCACACAGCTAGGTCTGTCTGGAGTTCCGCCTTCTCTGCTGCTGCTGCCTCTTGACAGTGTGGGGGGAGTGAGCTGGAGGCCCTATTCCCAGCCCCCATGTGGACTTCAAAGGCTGGGAGGGCTGAGGGACCCTGGCTGGGATTTCAGCCAGGCTGCCTCTCCCAGATGAGCCCAGCCGCCAGGTCATCTTGGAGGCGCTTGCTGAGTTCGAACGCGTCACCTGCATCAGGTTTGTCGCCTACCAGGGCCAGAGAGACTTCATTTCCATCATCCCTATGTCTGGGTGAGTGCTTCTGGGGTGCACATCTCAGCTTGCTCACCTGGAGGGGTTTGCCCTAGGAGAGCTGGGACCACAGGGCTGGGGACAGGGTGAGCACTGGACCCTCATCTACAGAGCCCGTGTCTCCTGAAGGCTCTGTGGTGAGTCTGGGTAGGTCTCAGGTATTTTCTCAATAGTACATGTGTTGTGGGTGTCCAGGTGAACAGTCTCCTAACTTCTGAGCCTCTCTGAGATAGGGGTGGTCAAATACCCTGCATCCCAGCTCACTGGGGCCTCCATGCGTATGGAAGCGGGGACTCAGGTCCTCATACTGCGGGAGCTGCCTCTGTTCTCCATGATGGCGTCAGTTCCCACCTCTTATTGGCAGCTGGGATGCTAAGGAGACTTCATTGTGCCCATTTCACAGAAGGCCAGGCAGTCAAGGGACCTGGGGTGGGACAGCAAACCTGGGGCTGATCCAGGATGGGGACTGCTTGTCTTGTCTGCTCATCTGTCCCTGGTCCTGGGAGTGAAGGAGGGGCCCGGCCTGCCCTGCCCCTTTCTGAGCTGCCCCACACTCATGGTCTTGCAGGTGCTTCTCAGGTGTGGGACGCAGCGGAGGGATGCAGGTGGTGTCCCTGGCACCTGCCTGTCTCCGGAGGGGCCGGGGTATTGTCCTGCATGAGCTCATGCATGTGCTGGGCTTCTGGCATGAGCATGCGCGGGCTGACCGGGATCACTATATCCGTGTGAACTGGAATGAGATCCTTCCAGGTAAGCCAGGCTGGGCCTGGAGGTCTAGGGCTCTGGGGGAGAAAGTCAGGGCATTGTCCACCTCCCTTGGGGGAGGTTGTCCATCCTCCCCACCCCCTGCCTGACCCCATGGGGAAGATGGGGTTCTCGCTTCTCTCTGGTACCTGGAGAGTGGTCCAGCTGCCCTTGCCCCGGCTCCGAGCCTTCACCTGCCCCCCTAATCATGCCTGAGCAAGAATGTCACCATCTGTTTTGTGTCTCATTTCTCCTCACTGGCACCGTCAGTCACCTGAGCATGGCAGCTGGGTGATTTGGGCAAGAAGAGGGCCGAGAGGTAGCAGAGTGCATGTGCCGGGTGAGGGGGCCCAGGGTCGCGCAGCACGGCTGCAGTGTGAGATGGGTGCTGACAGGCATGCGCACCAAGAAGCCCGGGAGACCAAGGCTGGTGCTGGAGTGGGTCCCAGCTCTGCCGGTGAGCAGCAGCTGTGTGCTGGGCATCTGGTCCCAAGGATGTGGGATCCCTGCTCTTGTGGCTCGGTGGCCTGATTCTAGAGGTAGAACTAAGGACAACTGGCTGATGTGGGAAGGGTACCAAGGAGGTGCGGGAGGAGGTGGAAGGCTTTCCGAAGGCAGAGGGCTCTGACCGGAAGTGGGCGCTCTCCTGCAGCTGTGGCGTTGGCCACAGGGAAGGTGTCTGAGGTCCAGAGACAGGTGCACATGGGTAACAGCTTACAAAGGGACAAAGATTAAGACTGGGGTGAGTAGTGGTGTGGCAGTGATGGGGAACTCTGCACCCAGCAAACCGAGACCACATCCTTCACGTCCTCATGGAATACTCGTGAACGTTTAGCCTGAGAAACTGCATATTTGAAAATGCAGTTAATACAAAGGTGCGGGTCTTGACTGTAAAATAGAAACCAACAGCAAATCAAAATCAGAAACACCTCCCACTTAGGCTTTTTAAAAAAATTTCAACATCTTCTTTTTGGCTCTGGAGTTAAACTGCAGGAATTCTCAAATAAAATAATGGGATGCTATGTTAAAACCTTTAAAGGTTCATGGCTCAGGCGACCTTGGGGAAAATGTGTAGATGCACATGAATATATTAATAAAAATAGAGAGGGCTGGGGTGTAGCTCAGTGGTTCAGCACTTGCCTAGCGGGTGTGAGGGGGTTTGTGACCTGAGGCAGAGAGATCAAGGTGGAGTTGCTGCTGGTGGGGGGCTTCACGACCACGGGTGGGTGGGATAGCAGACCTTTAATGCTGGGTCAAGGTGTAGATGGTGCAGGGCATGCAGGACACTGATTGACACATGACTTCATGGAAGCCATGGGTTCGCAAAGATTCGGCTCATACAAGGTGACTTTGAGAAGAGGAAGGAGAGGTAGGGAGAACTGGTAGGTGATGGTGGCCAGCCACATGTCACTTGCTTCTGCATCACCTGGTATGGGTTTGGATCCCTCCCAGGGCTGAGGATGAGCAGGGCACTGCAGGTGTGCAGGAGGCCAGGACCAGTGCAGGAAATGGCACACTTAGCTGTGGTTTCAGACCCTCAGCTTAAGTGCGTTATAAATTTCCACTTGGCCTGCTGCTGGTTCTTTTTATACATCTCCAGATTGCATTTTTTTTTTAAAGGCTTTGAAATCAACTTTATCAAATCTCGGAGCAGCAACATGCTGGCCCCCTATGACTACTCGTCGGTGCTGCACTACGGGAGGTGAGCATCCCTCTTTTCCTCCTTCCCCTGCCCTGTGCTCACAGCCCCAGTGTGACTCTGCTTTGCCCACCCCTGGGTTCCAGGCTTGCCTTCAGCCGGCGTGGGCAGCCCACCCTCATACCGCTCTGGGGCCCCAGTGTCCACATTGGTCAGCGATGGAACCTGAGTGCCTCTGATATCACCCGGGTCCGCAGGCTCTATGACTGCAGCCCAAGCATCCCTGACTCTCATGGCAGAGGTGAGTGACAAGGCAGAGTGACTTGGACTGGAGAAGGCTCTGGGGCTGAGGTGAAGTCAGGGAGGATAAAGTGGCAGAAGGTGAGGTCACAGTGGATTACCATGATCTATGTAGGAAAAGCATTTGGAAAAAGTTAACACTCACTTGTGATGAAAACCTCTTAGCAACTTGAAATAGAAGTAAATTTCTAGTTAATGCAATCTACCAAAACCTAGAG
Organism: Geosciurus inauris; assembly: GCA_004024805.1. Classification (NCBI taxonomy): domain Eukaryota; kingdom Metazoa; phylum Chordata; class Mammalia; order Rodentia; family Sciuridae; genus Geosciurus; species Geosciurus inauris. The sequence continues at coordinate 52,083 of PVHX01012182.1, read as the reverse complement.
CAAAATCATTTTTAATGTTAAAAAATTAAGAACCAACACAAAATTTCCCACTATTGTCCCCTCTACTAAACACTGTAGTAGAGGTCTTAGCTATTGCAATATGGCAAGAAAAATAAGCAAAGTTTGACTATAAGGGAAATAAAAATTTTCACTAATCATGGATTATGTTAAAAGCAGAAAAATTTACAAATTACTAGAACTATAATAATTTTAAAAGGTAAATGTAATCATTACATAAGAATCAATTATACTTCTGTATACCCTCAGAAAATGACTTTTGAAAAAGATAGCATTGACACTGATAATAAAAATAAGGCCCCAAGGAATAAAAGTGACACAGCTACATGAAACTTCTATGGTAGAAAACATTTATTTAAAAGACACTTAAATACATAGAAACTGGGTGTGATGCTGCACACTTGTATTCCCAGCAACTTGGGAGACTGAGGCAGGAGGATTGAAGTTCAAGGTCAACCTCAGCCACTTAGAAGGTCCTAAGCAATTTAGCAAGACCCTATCTCAAAAGAAAAAGAGGCTGGGGATATATGTAGCTCAGTGGTAAAGTGCCCCTGGGTTTAGTACCCAGTACCAAAACAAACAAAACCCCCTAAAACTTAGATATGCATCAGTCCTTGATAAGCAGACTTTTTTTTTTTTTTTTGGTGTTCCTGGAAATTGAACCCAGGGCTTTACACATGCTAGGAAAGAGCTCTACCACTGAGCTACATCCCCAGCCCAAGAAAATGTTTTAAAAATTCAAATCTCTTCAAATTGATCTATAGACTCAATAAATTCCCATTCAAAATCCCAACAAGTTTTGATATTGACAAGATGATCCTAAAATTCATATAGAAATATGAAAGACCAATAATAGTTAAGATAGTCCTGAAGAAAAGTGGAGGAATTTGCCCCAGCGCATGTTATCATAGTTTACAAAGTATCTATATAGAGTATACAAGATGTATAAATGTATATATTTCTATATGTATTATAAAATACATAGCATATAAAGTATCTTTAAATGGATGGCAAGGATGGACAATTGCCAATGGGAACAGAATGGAAAGTTCAGAAATGGATTTGACTCAAAAGTGGGACCTCCATAAGGGGGCATTAATGATCACTAGGGAAAGAATAGATAGGTCACTAAATGGTTCTGGGACAATTAGGTATCTACCTAAAAAATCAATTCCTAACTCATATCATGTACAAATTCCATTATGTATAAGAAAGACTTCTATGTAAATGGAGAGATAGGAAAACTTCTAGAAGAAAACATAGGAAGATGTCTTCCTCTTGGAGAGGGAAGAATTTCTCTCAAGACACAAAAACTGTACCCCTAAATTGAGAAGGATTCATAAACTCAGCTACATGAACCATAATAACTGTTGTTTATCAAAAGACACCACAAATAAAGCAAACATACAGATTTCAAACTGGAAGAGATTGAGCAACATATAACTGGTTGTATACAGAATGCATAAAGAGCTACAGGTTAATAAGAAAAAGACAAACCACCACATAGAAAAATGGACAAGATGCTTAAGACATCTCAGAAGAAATCAAATGAGAAACACACGTGATTCTCAGCCTCATTAGTAATTGAGGAAGTTCAAATGAAGACACAATACCATTTTTCCTTCCCTACATTGGCAGAAATCTAAAATCTCAATAATACCAAGTACTGATAAGGATGTGGAACAATGGGTAATGTTTACACCCTATCAACGGGAGCATCCATCACTGCCTCTGTCTGGCTTATTTCCCTTAGCGTAATGTTCAAGGTTCATCTATGTTGCAGCGTTGACCAGTACTGCATTCCTTTTCATTGCTGAGCAACATTCTCATTTATTCACTGATCACTTGATGAACTTTTTGGATTGTTTCTACTTTGTCTACTACAAATAGTACTACTGTGGCCATTCACATGAGATTTGTGTGAACTTGTGTCTTATTTATTTATTGGTACCCAGGATTGAACTCAGGCGCACTCGACCACTGAGCCACATCCCCAGCCCTATTTTGTGTTTTATGTAGAGACGGGGTCTCACTGAGTTGCTTAGTGCCTCGCTGTTGCTGAGGCTGGCTTTGAACTTGCGAATCTCCTGTCTCAGCCTCCCCAAAAGTGCTGGGATTATAGGAGTGTGCCACCACACCTGGCTCTTTCTTTCTTTTTGATATGTACTTAGAAAAAAGATTGCTGGGCCCTATGCTAACTTCGTACTGAACTGCTAAACTGGTTTGTAAAGCAGCTGTACCATTTATCACCAGCAATGCAGGAGGGAAGCCATTTTTCACATCCTTACTGACAATTATAATCCATCCTTTCAATTATAATCATCCTAATGGGGGCAAAAGTATCTCATGTAGTTTTTAAAAAAATTTTTGTAGTTGTAGATGGACAGCATGCCTTTATTTTACTTATTTATAAGGACGGAACCTAGTGTTTCACATGTGCTAGGCAAGCGCTCTGCCGCTGAGCCCCAGCCTTCTCATAGTTCTGATTTGCATTTCTCTGATTAATGATGTTGAATGAGCTTATGTATTTGTCATTTGCATATCTTTTTTTTGAGAAATTTCTATCTAGACCCTTTCCCTATTTTTCAGTTGAGTTGTGTTTTCCTTGCTGAGTTCTAAGTTTTTAAAATATATATATATTCTAGATACATGTTTTTTTATCAATCACATAATTGGGAAATATTTTCTCAAATTCTATGGGTGTGTTTTTGTGTGTGTGTGTGTTTTTGTTTTTGTATTAGGGGTTGAACCCAGGGGTGCTTAATTACTGAGCTGCATCCCCAGCCCTTTTTAATATTTTAGAGATAGAGTCTTGCTAAGTTGCTGAGGCTGGTTTGGAATGCACCATCCTCCTGCCTCAGCCTCCTGAGTCACTGGGATTATGGGCGTGTGCCTCTGTATCCAGCCATGTGGATGGTTCTTCTTAATTTTACTTTCTAAAAGGTGATCTTTGAACACCAACACTTAATTTTGAAGTCCAACTTATCGACCTTTTTCTTTTCTCACTGTGCTTTATGCCTGTTTTCTTTTAAGAGTGTTAGTTTTAACTCTTACATCCATTTGGTCTATGATCCATTTGGGTTAAGTTGTGTATGGTGTGAGGAAGGGGTCCATCTTTAATCCTTTGCTATCTAGATATCACAGCAATATTTCCTAGGTTATTTCCCCTTACTTAACATTTTACAGTATCAAATATTAATACTTTTTTTTTTTTTTAAATTGGAGTTCAGGCCTAGGGATGTAGCTTGGTTGCCTAGCATTCATGAGGCTTTAAATTTAATCCTCAGCATCCCCCAAAATAGCGATGTGGTGAGAGCTTTGAGGGTGATTCTAGAGGTTAGATTATCATGAGGAGCAGAGAATTGGGAGTTTCTAGAAGTAACTGGCCAAGGGAAGGCTTTATCAAGATGGCGGACATGTTGGCATGTTTGGGTGTTGAAACGACTCACTGGAGGAGGAGATGGGGTGCATAGAGGAGGGAGAGGGAAGATCATCCAGAATGTTTAGAGGAGCTGTCTTTGGTGGGAGCTGAGGAGCTTCCTTGTACTCAATGGAAAGGAAGAAGATAGGAGTGGACCTGGAGATGAGGAATCCCAGGGTCCTGTCCCCAAAGGTGAGGCTTCCAGCTGAGGGGGATAAGGAGAGACATGGAGGAAGAGATACACCGGGCTGACTAGAGGGCAGGAAACACAGGGCTGAGAGGAGCCCTGGGGGACAGGCCAGACCACTAGGGTCTCAAGTTGGAAAGAGCTCCACACAGCAGTAGGTGGCTGGAGCTGGTCTTGTCTGGGCGTGGCCGCAAGGAGGACCCGACCCCTCTCCTGGTGCAGACCAGACCTGAGAGTACTTGGCCATGTCTTCCTGGTGTCCTGCCTGGGCCTGGACACGAGTGCAAGTACAGCAATGGCTCTAGAGGGTCCTTCAGATGGAAGAGAGGTCGGGGGGTGTTGTACACAGAGCAGCCCGAGGAAGGGCCTGGAAGGTGAAGGCTGCGGTGTAGTTCAGGTGGGCTAAGAGTCAGGGTGGCCTGTGGCACGAGGGGGAGGTCGTGGAGTCTGAACAGCAGGATCTTCTGGTGGTGATTTTGGGGTCATGTGGGGAGGGAGAGGGTGACTGTTGTCCTGGTCTCCGGGAGTACAGGAGTTTGGGTCTTCAGCAGGACCTGCTCGGTCACTGTCCTGTGAGCTGGGTCACTGTCCTGTGTCCTGGAACCAGCTCTGGCTCTTTGCAGCTGGACCATGTATTTTCTCCCTCTGATTCTGAAGCCTGACCTTCTGTCTCTCCTGCTCCAGGGGTCCAGGACGCCAGGCCACACCTGCAGAGACTTCTGGAGGCACTGTCAGCAGAACCCAGGAACCCTGAGCCCCGCAGCCTGAGGGCTGGAGGCCAGCGTGTGGCTGCTCAGCCTGTGGAAAGGCCACGCAGCGGGCAGCTCCCTGCCCAGAGGAAGTTCCGCGTGGAGGCCTTGGTGAGAGCACCTCAGACCCTGGCTGCTTCCTCAAGGCCTGCAGCAAGAGCACCTGGTATTGCTGTAGAGCAGCCCTGGCTGGCCCAAGAGCCCACCGCACATCCATTCCCAGAGGCCAGAGACCAGCCAGCCCCTGTTCTGGGGAGCCCAGCTCTGCTAAGAGACTGTGTACCCAGAAGTCCCTTCAGAGGAATGTCCAGAGATTGAGCCCATGGCTTCTGTCCCAAGTGGGGAGCACAGGTTCTGCCTGGAATAACTGGTTCACCAACCCTCAGCCCCTCTGGGCAGCATCCCGTCCCAGATGACCAGATGCTAAGGATGTTGCTCTGCAGCCCTGGCCTCCAGCCCTGCTCTCCAGGAAGCTCTGAGAGCCCGGTTCTCTGCCCTGCAGGGCAGGACAACTGTGGCCTTGGGGCACCACCAGTGGGAAAGCCAAGAAGAGGGGGGACCCCAGCGAGAACCCAGGCCCTAGAGGACTGGACGCTCATCGCTCAGATCCCGGACTCTGGGAGCCTTGGTCTTAGGGGCTCAGGCAGCGAGGCCCTGGAGGGGATGGGCTCCGTCAACATCTTGTCCTTCAGCCAAGCTTCACTCTTCCCAAGCTCCTGGCCTTCCCTGGGAGGTTTGTGTCAGGAGCAGAGAAAGTGTGTGTGTGCCAGTGTGTGGGTCTGGGCCAGGAGCCCTTCTCTGTCCAGGGCCACCATTCCAGGCCTGTCAGAGGTCAGAACCCTGTGTTGGGCTGGGAGGGGAGCAGAGCCAGTCACGTCAGGAGCCTCAGCTGTTTGGGGGGGAAAAACAAATAAAGTTGGGTGCTTGCTGCATGTGCCACGCTGTGCTGATCACCCCACATGTGTGGGGAACCTTCAACCCTCCTGGCTGTCCAGGAGGGACCCCCGGGGGTTAGGTCCACTTTCCAGAGAGGGAAGAGTCTTCCTGAAGGCTGTGGACTTGGTCAAGGAGGCACGCGGAGGAAGCTGGCAGTTGAGACTTGGCCCCCTTAGGTCCTGGGGAGAACTTGGCTGTTGCCTGACTCCTCGAGTGGTCACGTGCTGGGCTGTATGGGGGACACAGTGACATGCTCCTGGGCCTTTGCAGCCTCTGCCCCCAGTCTATCGTGGGTTTCAGTCTAGAGTTTCTGAAATGGAACAGGGCCCAGGCTTGGGCATTAGCTTCAGGGAAAGGTCCCAGGGGACAGGTACACTGCCCCTTTTCAGGCCCCTGGACTTGGGGCAAGGGGTCGGCCTTGATATTCAGAATAGGTGCCCCTACAAGGGTGACAGCCCCACAGGGGACCCCAGGCAGAGTCATTTGGCCAACCCTAGGAGACAGGCAGTGCAGGTAGCACCCCTAATCATCAGAAATGAGTGTGACTGCCTGGTGACCTATCGGCCCTCTGAGTGGCCGAGTTAGGTGTCTAGCACTGGGCTGAAATCACTTGTAGCCACACTGGGTCAGGGGGTTGCTGTGCTTTATACCATGTACAGCCCCCCAGTTCTGAGGCTGCCTGTCATGACCCCCTGCGTAGGAAGTGGCTCTTGGTCTCAATCTGGATTCTCCAAAAGATGGGGTTGGGTGAGGCTGGAGGCCTCCCTCTTTGGAGGTCGTCATGGACGCAGCTGCCCTGTCATGTCTGCCCCCAGGAAGCCACCTACTACGGCACAGCCTGGCCTCTGGGCCAGCTCTGGGCCCAGTCCTGTTCTACAAGCCCCACCCTGCATAGCGCCTGGTGGTCCTGTCCTGGTCCAGTCCTTTGCGGCCCAGCCTGGGTGATGATAGGATGGGCACAAGGCCCTGGGAGGTTAACCTGAGCTCAGGGGGCTAGCATCCCCTCCCACAGACCCAAGGCCTCCTCACCTGCTCAGTCCCCAGCCATAGAGATATGTTCATTCACTCATTAAGCAAACACTTACTGAATGTTAGAGGCCGGGCAGGCTCTCCTGGGCACCATGTCAATAACAAGGTAGGGTTAATATTTTCATGAAGCTTATCAGGGATGGAGAGAGAGCTGGAGAATAAACTGGCAAACAAAGCATCTACTATTGACAAGTGACAGGGGAGGAGTCCCCCTTTAGGTTGTTGGTCAGGAAGGGCTCCTCTGAGGATGTGGCATTTCAGACCACATCCTGAATGACAGGAGGAAGCTACCTGTGAAGATTCAGGGAAAGAGCTGCAGGTGCAAAGGCCCTGGGGCAGGAAGATGCAAGGTGTGCTGAGCTATGTAAGGAAGTGAGGGGAGCAGACAGGGCCGGGTCAGGTGGAAATGGGGAGGGTTTTATTTCGAGAGCAGCAGGGGGTGCTGCAGGAGGCAGTGACAAGCTGTCTTGAGGTTTCAAAGTCATTCTGGATGCTCTCATGGAAACTGGGAAGCAGAGCAGTTGGCCACTGCAGTTATGCAAATAAGTGACCGGGGCTGCAGAGATGGACAGAAGCGGGTGTGCTGGTGGGTTTGGGGGTGAAGGCAGAAGCACTGGCCACTGTATGCAGCGGGTGAAGGCAGGAGCCCGCACGGACAGCAGTGCCAGCCACAGCCCTGTGAACCATAGGAGGGGCCTGGACGGGAAGCGGATAAGCTAGGTCCAGGCGGGTCAGACAGTGGGTGGGCCCAGCGGGTTGCCTCAGGCTAGAGGGCAGGGCAGGAGAGCAGGTTGCATGAAACCACCTGAGGGTGCGGTGGTGGGAGCTGTCCCCTACACCCGGGGGTGTTTAGCTAACCTTGGCTTTTACCGGCTGGATGCCATTTGCCAGCTCTCTGCTCCAGGGAGTTGTGACAGTCAAAGGCATCTCCAGGTATTGCCAAATGTCCTTTGTGGGAGGAGGGGCATCACTCTCAGAAGCTCAGTTTGGGAGCTGAGAGGGAGCTGAAGTAGAAACTGCGAGCGTTCCCAGAAAACTAGGATTGGAACCACCATTTGACCCAGCTAACCCACTCCTTGGCCTATATCCAAAGGACTTAAAATCAGCATACTACAGTGATGCAGCCACTTCTATGTTTATAGCAGCTCAATTGACAATAGCCAAGCTATGGAACCAACCTAGGTGCCTTTCAACAGATGAATGGATGAAGCAAATGTGGTACATATATGCAATGGAATATTACTTAACCATAAAGAAGAATAAAATGATCACATTTGCTGGTAAACGGGTGGAACTGGAGACTATTATGCTAAGTGAAATAAACCAGTCCCCCAAAACCAAAGGCTGAATGTTCTCTCTGGTAGGTGGATACTAACTCACAATAAGGGAGCGGGAGGGAAAAACAGACTTTCTGGGGATTAGACTAAGGGGAATGAAGGGAAGGGAAGGGAACAGGAAAGACAGGAGAATGAATCAGACACCACTTTCCTACGGTCACATATGAAGACGTGACCAGTGAGACTCCTCATCATGTACAAACCACAAGAATGGGAAGTTGTACTCCATGCATGTGTGACTTGTCAAAATACACTCTACTGCCATGTACATCTCAACAGAACAAATAATTAATAATGGAAAAGACTGAGTGTTTCAAGGAAAGGGAGTGGTCCCCTGCATCCCCACCCTGCTGGGAAACTGGGAAAGAGAAGGAGCCAGAAATAGGTCTGGCACGCGGTGACCCACCAGGAGAGAGGGTGGAGGGCTAGCTGCTGGGGTTCCTCCCTGGGGGCTCTGGGGACAGTAGGAGGATCAGGGACCAAGCCTGGGGGCAGAAAGTTGGAGCAGGCACAGGGGCAGGAGGGCTGAACTGTGAAAGGGAGGCAGTGACGGCCCCCAGAGGACCACCCTTCAGCCAACAGTCCGAGCTCAGCGCAGGTGGGCGTGGGGGTCGTTCCTGCCGGTTGGCCAGCTTACCTTTCCTGCTGGTGCGCATGCGTGGGGGGGGGGCGCGGAGTAGGCTGGGAGGTTAGGGTGGAGGGGAGCGTCCTAGGGAAGCCTGGAGACTCGTGGTGGTGAATTTCAAGCCAAGCCGGTCGATGCAGTGTGTTTCACTCCGGAAAAAGCAGATGCTTGGTCAACAGCGGGATGCGGGAGGATGACAGGTTGGACGGGGCTGGGGTTTTGCCAGGTGAGTAATGACAGGGAAAAGGGTGACTCCAGGGGCTGGCAAGGGGGGAGGTCGGGTCATGCCAGGCATTCTGGGAAGAGGGTCCCACGGACTGGAGAGGCCGGGGCATCTGGGGGAGCAGGGTGCGCAGCCCCAGGGGTAGATCAGTCCTGGGAGTGGCTGGGGCCCGCCAGGGAGATCTGGGCCTCCACCTCACCTCTCAGGCCCAAAGAAGAAGCGACTCCAGGGCTTTCAAATAAGGTGTCACATATCTCTGTAGGCTCTACCAGCCAGATGAGGGACAACTGTCTTATCATTCTTTGAAAAAAGTGGTATCACTTACATGCTAGGTCACCTTTTCCCTGGGGTTCCTCTCAGCAGAAGTCAGATCCAGTTTGGAAAGAGCCGAAGACTTGCTGGGGCACCTGCAGCCCTGTTGGGGTACTGCAGCCCTGCTGTACAGGGGAGATGGAAAGCTGTAGGGAGGAGCAGAGCTCAGTAGCACCCACCACCTCGGACAGCTGGAGGACCCCAACACAATGCTGGGGGTGGGGTGGGAGGAGGTGACTGGTGGCAACAGAGCCCACACAGCCTGGGCCACCTTTCCAGCTCCAGATGAGCATCTCCCAAGTCTGCCAGTCTGTGGACTCCACCCCTGGCAGTGCCCACCTGGACTGGTGCCCAGTAAGGGTGCTCAGTATGGCCTGGCATTTGGTAGAACTGAAGTTGTCCCTTCAAGGAAGGTCCAGGTGAGCGTCCTTGGGCGGAGACTCACAGGAGGAGGGGGAGGGGCAACCCTGGCCTCAATTCCCACAGCGTTCTGCAGGCCTGGCCTTTAAGGGAAGTGCTGGTCATGGTGTCTGGGGAGAGGGTTTCTGCTCAGCCTGAGTATGCTGGGGGTGGTGAAAAGTACCCCTGAAGGGTGCCCAGATTCTGCAGGAGCAACAGGGACAGGCAGGAACTTGCTTTAGCGGCTGTTCCCGTGTCCCCATAGCCACCTTCATCCTTCCTCAGTGAAGGGGCGACTGGAGTATCTCCATCCCTGGTGATGGGGGGTGCAGGCCCTCCCAGGTCTGTCCAGTGGAAAGTCCATCCATAAAACCTCTCTGGAGTGGTCTGCTGCAGGGTGATACCTGGAGTGGGCAGAGGGTGGGCAGCAGCCACCCCATCAGGCTGTGGCAGTCAGCTGGGTAGTGGGGCAGGAAGGATGGTGGGCCAGCAGGAGATCAAAGAGAAACCTGCTGGCAGCACCTCCACGTGGCCGAGTGACTGGTCTGGGGTACTCCATCTGAGCCTGGGTAGGGGCAAGACTCTGTGGGCACCCAGAGGTCACATGTCTTACTCATATGGAGGAGGGCAGGCCAGGAGTGAAGTTCCCCTCACTAGGCTGGCTCATGTTGGGGGGCTTGTGGGAGAACCCCGCTTTCAGAGATGGATTGATGCTTATTTACACAGATGACCTCTGCAGAGCCCTGAGCTGCCAATCATGAGGTGCAGCCTGGGTTTATGGCATGGGGGGAGGGGGCTGTAAAAGAGCAAGCGCCCTGGAGCTGCCCAGGCTGGCGCTGGTGACAGTAGCTGCAGGGACAGTGGGGGAGGGGGAGGTATCTGAGCGAGAGCAGTAGCTCCACAGCTCTTTAAAGGCGGGCCTGGGGCGGAGGCTTAGGGTGCAATTTCTTCCCACCCACTCCCCTTTCCACGGCCGCCCCAAGGGGGCTGCGGTGGACATGTGCGGGGTAGCGGGCAGGGAAGCTCCTCCCTTCACCGCTGTCCCTGAGACTGGCTTTTTCTGAACTGCCGGAAAAAGACCCCATCTCTGATCGACATTGGATCTCCCCGCTGTGCGCCTGGGGAGGGACCTCCTCTTCCCGTTGGCCAAAATGCTGGCGATCGCCATGTCTCCGTACAAACCTCCGCCTGTCTCAGCTGCTGCTTTGAGTCCACTCCGGTTTCCTTCTCACCTCTTTTTCCTTAATGGAGAAAAGTGAAGCAGTAACAGGAAAACTGGAGTCAAAAATCCCAGGCTGAGCAGCCGCTCCCCACCTGGGTTGGCCTTTTCAGCGCCTCCGGCACCGCGGACTGTCCCAGCACGCGGGCGGCAGCAGGGGGCGCTCGCAACCCGGAGAGGCTCGCCCAGGACTCTGCAGGTCCCTCGAGTGCAGCCAGGGTGGAGCAAGGGGTTCGGGTCAGTCTCCCCGCTCCCACACCCTCTCTGCTGGGTTTCCTCATTGCTGGGGTGTGGTTTGTTATGCTCCAGCGCCCCCAAACTCCCCACACTCTCCTCTGGGCTTACTGGGCGACGGGAGGAGAGATCAGCAGGCGCCCTCCGCCCTTGACCTGGGTGCCCGTGTTCCAGCCTCGCGTGCAGAAAAGTGGACCCTTCTCAGCGCCCACTGACAAGCAGCTCGGCCTCCTGGGTCCCCGCATGCACCGACCCTTCCTCTTCTGCAAGCATCCTTCCCAGAGTCCCAAAGACCCCAGATCCTGGTCCCCTCTGGCCTCCCTCCGCGCGGCGGCCGGGAGGAAAAGGGGTGGGGGCGCCAGGCGGAGGCCAGGGTGCAGGGAGGCAGCGTGCGATTCGTTCGCCCTCCTGCAAAGTGCGCCTTCCACCCACCCGCAGTCCGATCGCGCGCCCCACCCGCCCCTCCTCCCGCAACCCGCCTTCAGTCTCCTCCCCCCTCCCGCCGCTCCCGCCCTCCTCCCCACGCCCCTGCTGCGGCGGGCTGCCTGCAGGCGCGGCTCCGGGCGAGAGCCAGCGAGCGGAGCGAGCTCCTCGGCTCTGCGCCTCCTTCCAGGATCGCGGCGCAGCCCCAGTCGGGTCCCGTCGGCCCCGCGCCCCGCAGTGCATCCCGCAACCCTGTGGCGCGACAGCGCTACTTTCCTGCAGTCCCGGGCGGGACCGGGACGGTCGCGGGACAACTTGGAAAACTTCTCTGGGGCAGACGGCAGGGACGCTGGGCGCTGGTGGAAGATGATGTAGGAGGGCGGTGGCTGGCCCTGGGTGTCCCTGGACCTCCTAGGCACCTTTCGGCCGGGCCATGGGGCTCCAGCGCCCTCAGCATCGCCGGGGGGACCACCCCTTCGTGTAACCGCGCGGGGGCGGTGCTCTCTCCTGCCGTGCGCCCGCTTGGCAAGCAGCTGCCACTGGCCATGTCCAGCCCCACCATGGACCACCAGGAGCCCTACTCTGTGCAGGCCACAGCTGCCATCGCGGCAGCCATCACCTTCCTCATCCTCTTCACCATCTTCGGCAACGCGCTGGTCATCCTGGCTGTTTTGACCAGCCGCTCGCTGCGCGCACCGCAAAACCTATTCTTGGTGTCGCTGGCTGCCGCGGACATCCTCGTGGCCACGCTCATCATTCCTTTCTCTCTGGCCAACGAGCTGCTAGGCTACTGGTACTTCCGGCGCACATGGTGCGAGGTGTACCTGGCGCTCGACGTGCTCTTCTGTACCTCGTCCATCGTGCACCTGTGCGCCATCAGCCTGGACCGCTACTGGGCCGTGAGCCGCGCGCTGGAGTACAACTCCAAGCGCACACCGCGCCGCATCAAGTGCATCATCCTTACCGTGTGGCTCATCGCAGCCGTCATCTCGCTGCCACCCCTCATCTACAAGGGCGACCAGGGCCCCCAGCCCCACGGGCGCCCCCAGTGCAAGCTCAACCAAGAGGCCTGGTACATCTTAGCCTCCAGCATCGGCTCTTTCTTTGCGCCCTGCCTCATCATGATCCTTGTCTACTTGCGTATCTACCTGATTGCCAAACGCAGCCACCGCAGAGGGCCCGGGGCCAAGGCAGGGCCAGGCATGGGTGAGTCGAAGCAGTCCCATCTTGTCCCTAGTGGGACTCCAGCCTCTGCCAAGGTGCCAACCCTGGCCTCTCCTCTGTCTTCTACTGGAGAGGCCAATGGACACCCCAAACCTGCTGGGGAGAAAGAGGAAGGGGAGGCCCCTGAGGAGCCTGGGAGCAGGGCCTTGCCCCCCAGCTGGACTGCCCTCCCCAAGGCAGACCAGGGCCAGAAGAGGGACCTTTGTCAGGCATCTCCAGAGGAGGAAGCTGAAGAAGAGGAAGAGGAGGAAGAGTGTGACCCTCAGTCAGTGCCAGCATCTTCTGCCTCGGTTTGTAGCCCACCCTTGCAGAAGCCACAGGGTTCCCGGGTGCTGGCCACCCTGCGTGGCCAGGTGCTCCTAGGCAGGGGTGCCGGTGCTGTGGGTGGGCAGTGGTGGCGTCGACGGGCGCAGCTGACCCGGGAGAAGCGGTTCACGTTTGTGCTGGCTGTGGTCATCGGCGTCTTTGTACTCTGCTGGTTCCCCTTCTTCTTCAGCTACAGCCTGGGCGCCATCTGCCCCCAGCACTGCAAGGTGCCCCATGGCCTCTTCCAGTTTTTCTTCTGGATTGGCTACTGTAATAGCTCCCTGAACCCCGTCATCTACACCATCTTCAACCAGGACTTTCGTCGTGCCTTCCGAAGGATCCTTTGCCGCCAGTGGACCCAGACGGCCTGGTGAGCCTGCCTGCCACTGCGTTGGTACCAACGCCACCCTGTCTCTTGCCCTGCTTGATGTGGCTGTCTTCCTGGGGCTCTCTGGTTCCTGCGCAGTTCCTTCAGGTTTCATCCTAGGAGTCCCCTTGGAGGGGGCCGGGGCAGAGGTGCTGTTGACAGGGGTCCATCTGAAGTGTCTCCTTGCTGGCTTGGCTTGGGGGACCTCTTCTCCACCCCCTGCCCGAGCACAGGCAGATGGGTGAAACTCGGAGCTTCCTGAATGTGATGGAGACCGGGTCAGAACAGAGCACCTCTGTGCCAGGCCCCTGAAGGCCGATGGATGAGCTTCTCTTTCTTGAGGACCCTGCGTGCCTTGGCAGGTCATTTGCTTGGGGGTGTTTTTGTTTCTTCTGCACCCCCTGGTTCCCCGGATCCCTCCAAAGAGCAGGAAGTCCGCCTGCCACTTTCCCCAGGAGGGCCTGCTGCTGAGGAGGATGAGGAAATTAAGTCTGTTCACCCACATGGGGCACCGTGTTCCTCCTTGGTGCTGGGATGGGGGTTATGGGATGGCATTCTCTGGGCCCATCTCTTCCTGTTGCCTCTGCTTTTGGATCTGTGGCTCCTTTAAAGGCCAGAACCATGCATTGGCTTCCCCACCCAACACCTCTATGAGAAGCAGGTGGGCATGTGGATGCCTCTATGGGGAGGTCTGGAGGCCTGGCCTCTGCCTCATGGGAGATCCCCGATCATTGGCATTCATCCCCTGCAAAAAGCAGGGTGACAATAGCTCTCCGCCCACTTGCTGCAGGAGATGAAAGGCTTTGCAGAAAGCTTTGCCCTCCATGGGGAACATGCCAGAGAACCATCAAATGTGATTATCTGGTGATATAAAAATCCCTTTCCTCTGTGTTTACCGCCACCCGAGTTCCTGTAGACTTTTGTTCTGTCCCTGGGGTGTGTGAATTCTTACCCCAAACTGGAAGTGGAGAGCGGCACACAGTACCACTATTTGAAGTTATAGGATTTCTTTGAGAACGTGCTCTTGTGCCCACAAAGGTTTGAGTTAGCATGCCGGGTGACAGCTTCTCCATGTGTCACCTGCAACACCAAGAGGATTTGCGTGGCTTGGCTCCTGCCCCAGAAGGGAATAAGTCTTTTGTCATCAAATAGGCAAATTCTCCCTGAAGACAGCTAAAAATACCCACCCCACGGAAGCAGTCTGAGCTAAGAGCCCGGGGAGGGGGGCAGAGGCTCTAGGTGGGGTGCAGAGGCCGGAGCAGGCAGTGAGGCCTTGTGGATTGCTGGGGGAGTGCCCAGCTGCCATGCCAGGGCAGGTCTGAGCTCCACGTGGGTTCTGGTGAAGCACAACTCCTCCTGTGCCTTATTGACCGTGGAGCACCCGCAACAACGCTGCCCTGCGCTGAGCGCCTCTCCCTCCTGCCCCTCTCCTCCTCCCAAGATCCTGGTGCCCAGAACAGTCTCTGAAGCACAGGTCCCAGTCCTCCCCAGGGGCTGCTTGGCTTGTGGCCTGTCGGTGTGGGGGTCGGGGTGGGCTGAGCGGCACAGGTTGTTGGCACTCTGAGGATCTGCTAGATCCTGAAGGTGCCCCGAGGTTTTCTGGGACAGAGAGAATGGCGGGGACCAATAAGAGCCCAGGTTGGTCTTTGGCTGGTTGCAGTTGTGAGACCAGGGATGTTGGCTTGGGGTGTGGCTGGTGGGCTGGGCCCAGGGGAGGGACTGACATGTGACCATCTGCTGGCCCATCTTTTGTGTGCCCCACGAGACCCCTGGTAATGTGGCCTGTGGCCCCCTTGTGACATGCAGGTGTTTTTAAAGAGTCTGAGCTATTTTATCAATAAAGGATATTTTGTAATAAGCAAGCAGTGTCATCCTTGTCCCAGGGACGTCACACTCTGGGTGTTAGCCCAACAAGCTGGGGTTCTCTTCCAGGCCCATGGTCCTCTCCTCCCCTGGGTGTGGCTGGCTGGTCCCCGCATCCCTCCCCAACACATGCCTATCTGCTTTGTCCAGTGGGCAGCCTTACTCGTCCTCACAAGCAATGGGGTGACCGTGGCTAGAGACTGGCTATCTGGAAGGGAGAGAAGGGAAGGCTTCCTGGAAGAAGGGGCCTGTGGGTTAGGTCCTGGGAGAGGAGCAGGAATCTGCCAAGAGGGCAGGTAGGAAGGTGTTTGGGGTAAGGAAGGCCACACGCAGGGGCTGTGGAGTTGGCTAGGTGAGTGACAGGGTTTGAGAGACAGCTCTAAGCTAGGTGGCCAGGGCCAGCAGAGGTGATTGGACACCACCACATGGGTAGGAGGAAGACAGGGTGGGAGGCAGAGAGGAAGGCCATATGGAAGGCCATATATTTCTTTTTTTTTTGCACTGGGGATTGAACCCACGGACGCTTAACCACTGAGCCACAACCCCAGCCCCCCTTTTTTAAAAGGAATTTTTTTAGTTGTTGATGGAACTTTATTTTATTTATTTGTATGCAGTGCTGAGAATCAAGCCCAGTGCCTCACACATGCTGGACAAGTGCTATACCACCTGAGCCACAAGGCCAGCCCCGGGGCCTTTTTAAAAAAATATTTTACTTGGAGACAGGGTCTTGCTGAATTACTTAGGGCCTTGCTACGTTGCCGAAGCTGGCTTTGAACTTGCGATCCTCCCGCCTCAGCCTCCCGAGCTGCTGGGATTATAGGCATGTGCCACCTCGCCTGGCCAGGAAGGCCATTTTGGTGGAATGGCATTAAGCTGCTGTCCTTCGCAAGGGGCAGAAGAGAGGAATGGAGCAGCTTCACTTCCGCTGTCCTACGTGAAGGCTCAGCCCTGGCTTTCAGAGCTGGAAGGCCTGCGGAGGTCATTCCCCTGGCGAGGTCCTCCTGTGACAAGTGGAATTAAGAATGAGTCCTCCAGGCCTTAGAGAGAGCAGCCTCTAGGGCCCCAAGCCAGGCTGGTCTGGCTCCGTGAGCCTGGGAGGTGACAGCAAACTGCTATCAGGACACCATAGGCGCTGGCACCATGGCAGAACCCAGAGAGGGGAGACCCAGGGAGGGGTAGTGAGGGCAGCGTCTGAGGTGTAGGGGCACCGCACTCTTCCCACGTTGGCCTAGAATCCACACTTTCACCATCGCCATACTTTCCCGAGGCCACACCTCTGCCAGGAATGACCAGCGGAGGCCCCAATGTGCCTGCCACCCTTGGTGGACACAGGTTTTGCTGAGGGCTCCTTCCCGTGGCCAGAGCACCCCACATCAAGGCCCTGAGGCCTCATACAGTGGAACATCTCAGTCTTAGGATAGCCCAGGCTCCTGTTGTTCCTTGTCTGAAAGTCTGGAAGGGGTAGGTCCTGGGGCCAGCGAGTAGGGCTCCTTGCCCCACCTCTGGACAAGACGCAGAAAGTTAGCCTTGCTGCAGCGCGACTATTTGCAAGCTCATTCTGAGTACACGGTCTCATTGAATCCTCATAACGAGAATGATTTTTTTGGTACCAGGGATTGAACTCAGGGGCACCACTGAGCCACATCCCCAGCCCTATTTTGTGTTTGTGTAGAGATAGGATCTCACTGGGTTGCTTAGTACCTTGCCCTTGCTGAGGCTGGCTTTGAACTCGTGATTCTCCTGTCTCAGCCTCCCAAAGTGCTGGGATTACAGCTGTGCGCCACCGCACCTGGCTTGGAATGATCTTTATTTTTTTTTTTTTGGTACTGGGGATTGAACTCAGGGGCACTCGACCATGGAGCCACATCCCCAGCCCTATTTTGTGTTTTATGTAGAGACAGGGTCTCACTGAGTTGCTTAGCGCCTCGCTGTTGCTGAGGCTGGCTTTGAACTCGCGATTCTCCTGTCTCAGCCTCCCTAAGTGCTGAGATTTCAGGCTTGAGCCACCACGCCCAGCTGGAATGATCATTTTTACAAAAGAAGAAATTGAGATTCAAGTTTACCCACATAGGTCATGGAACCATAAAACTATAAAATTCAGGTATAGAAAAAATGTGGTTCCATCTCTTGAGTAGCTCTCATTCAGTGATACCATCTGTCTGGAGATACTGAGACTCTATTGGGCTGGGGTCAGTAGGCAGCCATGCTGTGATCTATTGCTCATGTCTGCCATGGCCATAGACCCGAATAAGTGATGGTATGTGGGTCTCAGGTTTTCCATCCTTGAAAGCTAAGCTCAATCCATGAATTTTATTGAAGAAGAGACTGTATCCCAGAGACAAAATGATGTGCCTCAGGTGGCCTCACAGAGGCACATGGTGGCAGGACTAGATCTAGAATCCTGGTGGCCCAGCATATTGCGCCTTCTTACTGAAGGAATTGAATTGCACCCAGACTCAAGGAGTAATGTGCCTGCATTCAGGAGACTTCTGCTGGCAGCCTGCTGTGTGTCAAGTCCTGGGCTACTCTTATTCTCATTTTGCTGCTTTATTTGGTTCTCAGATGAGGAAAGTGAGGGGCAGAGTCCCAGAGACTTGTCCAGGGTCACACAGCTAATAAGGGTTGCAGGTGAAGCTGGATCTAGGCACTCTGGTTCCCAGTCTGGCTTTCCTTTCTCTCATGCCCCATTCCTGCAATTCTCTGGTAGTAAGACCTGCTCTTGATTCCACCCTCAGCCCATCCGAAGGTGACTGAGTTGATAAGGCAGGCCCAGAGTGACAGAGATGGGGAAGTGGGGTGGGTGCAGCCCCTTCTTCCTGGGGACCAATCCTGCCAAACACCATCGAGATGAGAGCGGGGAGCCTCAGTAGTTCACTGGATGGAATTCAGCTGTCTTGGCTGGCACACTGACCTTCTGGAGATCCCTTTCTTAATAAGATATCCCTGCTGGATGTGGAGGAACATGCCCATAATCTCAGTGACTCAGGAGGCTGAGGCAGGAGGATCACAAATTCAAGGCCAGCCTCAGCAACTTAGCAAGACCCTAAGCAACTTAGTAAGACATGGTCTCAAATTAAAAAAAGGGCTGGTGATTTTTCTCAATGTAAGGTGTCCCTTGGTTCAATTCCTGGGACCAGAAAAAAAAAACAACAACAAAAACAAACAGCAACAACAAAACAAAACAAACAAGACATCCCTGATAAAAGGGCAGCCCTAGCACAAAAAACAAGTAGAGAGAGGAGACCCCTCCAGCCACCCCTGCTCTGGGAGAATCAGGATCCTTAGTTCACAGGTGATACACTTCAGTCTCTGTTTCAGAACAGCTACTGAGAAAATTGGGGACTTTTGGGAATTTCTCTTTGGAAAAGAGGAGGAATGTGAGAAGAGGAGAAATGTGAGGAGCTCCCAATTGTCTGCTCAGAAGGTACTGGAAGCAGGACAGCCCTGCTCCAGAGACCCAATTTGGACGACGGCTAGTTAGCCAAGCTCTTGCCCCCTCCTGGTCCTCTGCATGATCTCCTTTGTGTGTGTGTGTGTGTGTGTGTGTGTGTGTGTGTGTATGCACGCATGTGCATTGCAGGTGCTGGGACTGGGATGTGAGACCCTGCCTGCCCAACTCCACCTGTGAACAGGGCTGCTGGCGGCTGGGGAGGAGGCGTCTGCCCAGCTGCAGTTGGTACCAGCCACCTTTGATCCCCCTGGCCCTGGCCCTGGCCATTCTGCTCTCCAGGGTGGCTATGGATGGCAGGCCTGGGTGGGACAGCTCTGCCCATAGAAATCACAGTAGGTGGGGAGCCCAGGGTTCGGGTCCTCCTCTGCTACATCTGTGGGGCTGGCCCTGGCCAGGGTTTGGTCCCTCCTTGGGCCTCCATGTCCTTGCCTACCCAGGGAGAATTGTCCTGTGGTCCCTAGGGACACCAGCATGGGCTATCTCTCTCTTTTCCCACTAACCCCACCCCCTACAGAGTACCCACAGGACACGGAGGTTCCTGGAGCTAATCAGCTGTTGTCAGAGTCAGGTTCATGGGCAGGACAAGGCTGTACCTCCATGCAGAATTGGGCACCTAGTCTGGAGTGACAGGTCCATTTGGGGCCTTCTGAGATGTGCAGTGGGGAGAGAATAAGGACAGCTTTGGGCTCTTAGGGCCTAGAGGTATAACTGTCATCCCTGTTTGGGGCGAGAAAACAGGCTGAGGTCTTTGAATCCAGACGGACACCCAACCCAACCTCAGCTGGGTGGCTCCCTGGCCCCTGCCTCTGCCTCTGGATGCTGCAGCGTCTCTCCTGCAGAGACCCTGTGTGATCCCCAGGGTAGCTCCCGGCCTGCTGATGCCCCCTGCTAGGGAGGCCAGAATCCCGCCCTCTCCCTCCAGCTGTGCCCCTGTCAGCAGGGGAGGTGTGGCTGCCTGGCTAAAATTAGATTCCAGGATTCTTGGGTGCTTGGCATCTGCCTCAGTCCCCTCTTCCATCCGGTCTGGGGAGGAGCGTGAGGCCATTGGAAGGGGCCCAGCTGTTAGCAGCACCCTTCTGGTGGGCTCTGATCTTTTCACACCCTAGCCTGGCCCTGGGCCAAGGCTCCTGCCCTTGGCTTGGCCTTGGGGTCCTCTATCCATCAGCAATGATTTCAAAGGGACCTGTGGCCTCCTCTCTCACCCTGGGGTTCTGGGCGCCCCTTCCCTCGGCTCCCTCCCCTCCCTTCTCCTGGCTCTTCCCACTTGGGGTCCTCAGTGAATGCTCCCCCTCCTCAGAGACCCGCACTGCCTCCTGTGGCCCCTCTGGCTTCTGTCCCACCCAGGGGATGATCCTGGTTCTTCCCAAGTCCTAGAGGCTCTGTGGCCTCGTGGTGGCTATGAGGGACCTGAGCAGACTGGAGATGGAAAAAGAGCCTTCCTGCTTGGAAAGTTGGGGCTATTTCTGTCCCTGGTGCAGCCCTCTGAGGCCCTGGCTCTGGGCAGGGCAGGTGGGGGAGGTGCTGGGCCAGGCCCGGTGTGAGGGTCCCGACCTCTGAGTTCCCCAGCGAGGGGGCATGCCCCTTTTGGAGCTGAAGGCTGGGCTGCTCCGAAATCAGCAGCCAGGGCTCTGATGGAATGGCCTCTCCTACTCCGACCACGCTTCCACTCCCCTGGGGACCTGGGGCCACTTCAAGAGGGGAAAGGGCTGGACTGTGGCCTGGGGGGACCCAGGTGTCCCTTTCCCACCCGGCCCAGCTGCAGCTGGGAGGGAGGGAGCGTGAGAGGCTGCCTGGCCTGGGCCTGGATTCCCTGGACGCTGTGGGGGAGGGGCGACAGGGCTGAAGCCCAGCCCTCCCTCCCAGGGCGTCACAGAGTCAGGTGCCCTAACACAGCTGTTCTTGCTGCAGATCCAGGCGGTGGCCCTCCTTCCTCTGCTGGCCTGGCAGCTGGAGTCAGGGCACGCACCCAGCTAGCAGCCTTGGAAGGATTCCTTAGCTGCATCAGAAGCCCTGGTGGCCACCTTAGCAGGGCCACCACATTTCTGGGTGACCTGGGGAAAATCCCTTCACCTCTCTGTGCTTCATGCTTCAATGTTTTCAAAGCCAGGTGAGGCCCTTGGACTGGGACTCCTTTCAAATAATGTCCTGGTGGCTGGGCCGGGAACCAGCAGGCAGGAGGACAGGAGGGACACTGAGGTCCCCTGCCCTCTCCACCCAGCCGCCCCTGCCATCCAAGCTCCCTCCTCTGCCCTGCTTGCCCCCACACAGCCTCCATTCTCCATCCCCCACCCAGGCCCAGTCACCTCCAGGTCCTTCCCTGGGCACAAATGTCCCTAGGTGGTAGAGCCTCAAAAAGGTCATCCTGGAGGACATTCACCAGGTGGGAGCTGGAGGGACAAGGGAGTGGCCATCTACTTGGGTTTGATATTGTGTCTAAAGCAAGGCTGGGAAACTGGGGGAACAGGAGAGGAGGAAGTGAGTGAGCGCCTCTAGGAGGGCAAAGAGGGGAGGTGGGCTCCCGGGGAAGCCCTGCTCCCATGGGCTCCTGACAATAGACCCATGTGCACCCCAGCCTTGGCTGCAGAGGGGCCAGTAGAGAAGGGGCCGTGGCATATATCCGTGGGCCTCTCCAGAGAGGGCAGCACAAGCCAGCAGGAACATGGCAGCCTTGCCCCATGGACCATATTGGATCAGTGAGTTTTCCAGCAAAGTGGGGACAGACTTGGCATTAGTCATCCAAGGCTGGGGACCATGGGCTCTGGGGACATGCTTCTGATGTGGGTCTTGCATTTTCTGTTTTGTTTTGTTTTCTCTGTAGTTTCCTAGAGAAATTCTGCTGGGAGATTCCATCTGGTCTTGGCTGAGCTAGAAACAGGGAACATCCCACAGAACTAAGAGAAACACAAAAGCATCCGAGGGGGTGACAAGGACCAGCCCTAGAGCGTGGAGGTATAGATGGGGCTGGACCGAGAGGGGACAGGAAGAGAAAGGGCATACTTGGGGTCATCCTGGTGGTAGCATGAAAAGAAAACTGGCTTTGGAGTTCAGCCAGAGTCTGCCCAGTCTCTGCTTATTGGCTGAGTAGCCTCAGGTGAACTACTAAACCTTTCTGAGCTCAATTTCCTAACATTTAAAGCGAGATAACATTGGCCGCTTTAAAATTGGAGAGGATTTGGGAGGTAGTGATGACATAAGATGTCCCCAGGAGTGTGAGAGATTTGCACCTGTGCCTGGCAAGGCCATCGTGACTACTCTGGAATGTCTGGTCCTCTCTGAGGTGAGCTGGCTCAATCTCTTGTTCTAGTTGTCCCCTGACACGGCTCAGTGGACTGATGGGAGGAGGGTGGACTTGGTTTCCTGGAAGATGGCTCTGTCCTGAATATTCAGTCCATTCTACCCACTTTCCTGCACTCCATGCTTCTCTGGGCTCCAAAGCCTCTGGGGAGCTGTGGCAGGTTCTCTCGTGGAGCAGCTGGGACGGGAAGGTTCCCAGGCCAATGTGTCAGAATGCAGCATCGTTCCCTCACTGCTATTGCTGTGCCCATGACAGACATCAATAATGAATCTCAGAGCTCTCCGTGAGCAGACAAGGCTGCAGAGAGCTCAGGCCTTTGCAAATGGTCGCTGGGGTGGAGGTGAGATCAACTTGCTCCTTGGTTCTGTGCGGAGTCTGGTGGGTAGGGGAGAGCTATCCATCTGGTGGGAGCAAAGCCATCATGGGCAGTAAAGAGGGTCATCTCTAGAGACTCCAAGGATTCCTGCATGGCTGTGTAGGGAGTTTGGGGAAACCCAGAAATGCAGAGAACCCTGCATCTGGGCACAGCTGGTGAGCTGAGGTTGGGGGCAGGCCAGCCCAGCTGGGCATCATGGCAGGTGTGGGAGAGGGTGGGCTCCTCGGGCTGGCATGCCTTGACCTGGGCCAGAGATGGGCAGGAGGGTGGGGAGCTAGGGTGGGGGCAGCGTAGAGGCAAGGATGGTCCAGAGTCACCCTACCTACACTTGGACCAGCCTCTGTGGCTTGTGCCTTTGTTCCTTGGCCGAGGGTGGACATTGTCACTCCCCACATTCCAGGAGTGAAGTGTGCCCCATTCCCTGCCCACCGCCCAGTGCTCCCCTGCCATGGGCCAGCCCTGCAGGGCCTGTTGGCACTGGGAGTCCCCACAGCAGGCATCTAGGAGTCTATGTGTCTTATTCTCAGTGTGTCCTTATCTGATGGCACCTGGGAGGTAGTGACCATGTGAGCACTGCCCCTAACGCCATCTCTCCAGGTGCCAAAATGTCCCTAGGAAATGTGGCAAGGTGGAGAAAGCCACATTCACAACTGTGGCTGTCCTCCTCCCAGGGAGAGGACCGTTGAAGCCTCCAGAGACAGATGTGAGCAATAACAGATGTCACATGTTTCCTGAGTGGCCCTTGAGAAGGGCAGGCAGGGCAAGTCCTGCACAGCACAGCTCTGGTGTGACGGAGTGGGGTGCAGGTTTGGGGCTGGAGGGGGTTGCTGGGGTCCCTGGAGGGGGGCTGGGGTCCTCTGCCTCCTGAACTCCTCTTGCCTGTCACAGGTGGACAGTGGGTCCAGAAGGAGCAATTTGGAGGGCCCCGTGTTGAACCTGCCTGGACCCCTGGGTCCCTTCCTGCTCTAGATCTCCAATGGGTGAGCTTGGTGGCTGACTCCATAGGCCCAGCAGGAGCCCAGGCGTCCAGTAGGTGAGGACAGACCAGCAGCACTGAGGTTGTGGAGCACTGAGCACTGAGCACTGAGCACACCTGGGGTGGTGGCCCAGCAGGCACTGAGTGGTGTGGGCCTTCGCCAGGCAGGAAGAAGAGGCTGTTGATGGTGTCCTGCAGAGGCTAGAGGTGTCCCAGGCAGGACAGGGCCACCCTGGTGGGGGCCGGGGCATATGGTACAGGCTGCTGGGGGTGGGGTATGGGGACCTGTTGGTCCTGAGCGGCCTTCTGGCTCCACGCTGCCCCCTAGGGGCAGAGGACAGGGTGGAATGAGGCCCAGCCTGGGGGCCCAGCTCCAGAGGCAGCTGACTAAAAATAAGCTAGGATGTCAGGGTCCCTTGTCTCCAGGAAGTGGAGAAGAATGCTGGGTGTCAGGAGCCAGCCTGGATGCGCTGGCGGAGGAGGAAGACAGGCGGGGGAGGAGGCACAGGGGAGGGGACAAAGTCACAGCTTAAGGCGTCCAAAAATCTTGTTTATTTTCTTCTCTCCGGCCTGACATCTCTCAGGCTGCTGCTCCCTGGGTCTGGCCCTGAGGCCCAGCGGTGTCCAGGAGGTTCTCTGCACGCCCAGTTTGTGGGGACCCCTTACGAATACTGTGGGGAGACCAGGGGTTCCGTGGGTGAAGGCACAGGGGACCAGGTGTCAGAGGCTTGGTTTGGAGCATGAGAATAACCCTCTGCATCCAAGGTCATCTCTGGCCCTTCCAATCTTTCTGCAGATGTAGCAGTGGGTCCCTGGGCAGCTTAGGGACTTGCCTTGGGTCTCATAGCTGGGGCCCCGAGCACAAGTTCGTACATGGCAGTACCTCAGCCTTGGAGGGAGAGGTAGGGGAGGGCTGGTTTGCAGAGGTGACAGGCCTGTGGTGTGGGGGTTGCCAGGAGGCTGCCCACCAGGCTTCCTGAGTTGCTAGGGGGTCAACGTGGCAGGCCTGAAGCTCTGCCCTGGGCCCCAGCACCAGGCCAGTGACGAGCACACTGAGGAGGCAGCCATGGCCGCCCCTGGGCTGACCCTGGCCTGGGGCCTCAGGAGATGCCAAATACTCTTGCCTAGGCCTCTGGCCTCTCCCTGGGCACACCACCCCCCCACACCCAGCACGGGAACATCTAAGACCAGTGACCCGCTTCCCCTCACCCTCCTTTTCCTGTCCTTCTCTCTCTGTCCTCACCCTGGACAGCCTCTGCTGGAGCTGGGCGTGGTGGCGCATGCCTGTAATCCCAGCACTGTGGGAGGCTGAGACAGGAGGATCGTGAGTTCAAAGCCAGCCTCAGCAACGGCGAGGCGCTAAGCAACTCAGTGAGACCCTGTCTCTACATAAAACACAAAATAGGGCTGGGATGTGGCTCAATGGCCCCTGAGTTCAATCCTTGGTACCAAAAAAACAAAACAAAACAAAATAAAACAAAACCTCTGTTGGGTGAACCCTGACCACCTGGACATCACGGTCCACTGGTGCTGGCTCCTCTGGGTGCCTGTTCCTGCTGACCTGTGCCCTCTGATCACCATTGGGCTGGAGAGCAGGAGAGTGTAGTGAGCACCCTGGGGGTGGGTCAGCCCTTTCACACCACCCACAGTTCCAGGTCCAGGCCAGGTCCAGGGGGTCCCACGAGGGGTCCAGGGCAGAGGGGCAAGTCACAGGAGGGACCAGTCTGCATGGCCCTCAGGCCTCTGGATTCTCCTTCTCTTTCTATTTTATAAATCTCCTGCTGTTGAATTTTCTAGAAGGGCTCAAAGTCCTCAGCCGGCCTTACCAGCTGCAGTTGGATCCATAGGAATCTCTTACCCTCCTCCCTGAGCAGCTCTGCTCCTGACAGCTCAGGGCCTCTAGAAGCCCCTGGCCCTGGGCTCTCTCTTCCCCCAATGGGGCCATCTCTTCCTGGCTTCTCTAGTCCTGGGGTTATTTCAGGAGGCCCAGGGGTCTGGGTCCCTTGGAATGAGCCTCGGGGGTGTTAAGAGGCCCCCGTCAGCCTGACGCCAGCCAGCCAGGACTCTGGGCTCAGGGCCTGGGGCCCAAGGCCTGTGAAAGGCCAGTGACTCGTCCTCCCAGAGACTGGGATCCTCTAACAAGCCTGCCCTCCTGCTGAGGCCCAGCCGCTTCCTGGCTGCCCTCACCCTGCCCCCGCACCAGGCCATTCCCTCTCCCTGCCCTGGGTGCTCCGGGAGCTGGGAGGTCCCACTGCCTCCTTGACCTGCCCGCCCTGAGGCCATCGCCCAGGAGGCTCTGAGGGTCTGAGGCAGATGGCACAGAGGTGGAGGGAGAAAGGGCAGACGTGACTGCCACTGACTTGTGGCTGGGGCTTGTCCAGGTGGAGGGGGCTGGATCAGAGCCCTGGCCTCTGACATCCCAAGCCCCAGACTCAGGAGACCCCAACCAACAGAGTGTGGGCCCCATGACTGTGCAGACACCCTGGTTCCCAAGATGCAGGGGTGTGTGGGGGGTATCCTGGAAGTTACAATAGAAATAATATTCCCAAGGGACAAAATGGTGTGATGCCTGTGGAGCCAAGTGCAGAGGATATTATCTGTCTCCTTTTTTCTTCTCATTTTCAGCTGGTACTGGAGGGTGAGGTTTTCAAGAACAGCCTATCTCTAGGATCAGCCTTTGGTCCTGGGAATCACCTGGGGAGGGGCTGCGCAGAGCAGAGAACTGACTTGCTGTGTTACCTCAGAGAAGTTACTCAACCTCTCTAACTCTTGTATCATCATCTGTAAAATGAGGCTGCTGCTGTACCTCACTCTGAGGGTCGTGGAGAGGAGTCTGTGGAACTGCTCCTCAGTGCCTGGGAATGCTCTCAGCCCCAGACAGGACGAGGGGAAGCAGGCCTGGGGACGTGGCTGTGGAGCAGGACGTGGCTGTGGAGCAGAAGGTTCGCCCTGGGGCCCCTGAGGCCAAGGCGGAGGCTAGCTCGCTAGCTCTGCCATGGGATGCTTCCAAGACCCCCGCCCTGGGCTGCAGCACCACCCAGGCCTGCCACCTCTTCCCTCTTACTCACCGGGCTACATCTGTTGCCATGACGACATTATTACCCATCCTTAGATAAAAGCCCTGTTTGCAGGGAGTCAGGCTGTCTCCAGCTCAGGCGCCATCAGTGCTCCTAACATCCCCCAGGTTCCCCAGCTTGTCCCCCTTTCTTCTTCCCTCCTGTCCGTTTGGTCAGGAGGTCACTCCAGCCCTCCACATTTCTTAGAGATGCTCCATCGCTCCTGTTTTCTCTTGTCTCACTTTGTGTCCCTGGGTCTCTCTCCCCTCTTTGTCCCTCATCCTCTCATCTCTTTCCTTCTTCCCTTCTCTCTGGATCCGGAGCCTTCTCTTTCTGGAGTCACCCATCCCAGTCTCTCTCACCCTCCCTCCCTTCTCCCTCACCCTTGGGCACAGCAGGACAGCAGCAAGGCGGTGGCGAGGATAGGCAGGACCTGTTGCTGGGTGGTGCACTCTGCATGCCTCCTGCAGCCCAGGGTGGGCCAGCCTGAGATCCCCAGCCCCCAGAGTGGCCTTCCCCTCTGCTCTGTCCCCTCCAACCTGTCCCCCACTGGGGCTCAGGACCTCTCCTGTTCTCTCTTACTGAAGGCACCCACCGCAAGGGGCCTTGCCACAGCTCCAGGAGGTAGGTGGCATGGTTCCATTTTCCAGTCCAGGAAATTAGGGATCAGGAAAGTCAGGCAACTTGCTCAAGGCCAAGAGAAGAGGCAGGAAAATTGAAATTCCATTCCACAGCCAGCGCTCATAACTGTAGTGCTATAAATAAGACTAATACTGTTTATTGAGTTCTCACTCTGCCGCGGACACTGCATTTAGGAACATTTTAAACTCATTGAGGCCACGCTGCAACCTTACAAGATTGGGACCCTGAGCATCTATTTATTTTTATCCACGAGAGAATCAGGACACAGAGAGGTTAAGTAACTTTCTCAAGGTCACACTGTAGTTGGGCTGTGTCGGGATTTGAACCCAGGCCTTTCTGCCTCCCTGAGTGCTGCCACCACCCTCTTTCTCTCCTATGTGCAGGGGATGACAGTACATAAGGATACAAGTTCCATGTGTACCCAAGTCCCTCCTTCTCCTCTCTGACCCTCTGTAAAGCTCCCTGCAGTCTCAGCCAGAGATAGTTTTGGGAATCAGGGGAGGAAACCATGTGGCCTGGGGCAGCCACAGTGTCCTCTGCCACCAGGGGACGCCCATGACCCCTACGTCATGTGCTTCCAGGTCACCACGGCCCCCAGCTCCTGGCTCTTGGGCGGAGGCCTGAGGTGCGTGTTGGAGCTCCGCAGGGTCAGGAGCATCCCCAGCCCTTCTTGCCCATTGCTCAGTCCCCAGAGAGCCACTCGGGCCCGGAACACACTGTCCCAGAGCACGGCTGTCGGGATGATGGAAAGGCAGGTTATTTTTAACCATCAAGACTCATGGACAGAAGCCTCTTCCAGGCCAGGGGAAGGGACCAAGGGGACAGAGAGGGTGGGACCACAGCACCAGGTCCTGCCACACTGCCCTGGCCCTCCCTCCTCCTTCCCCTGGTTCCTGAGAGCCCTGCAGGCTCGGTGGCAGGCTGAGAGCACTGCCATCTGGCTCTCCACCCCCAGGAGGGGGCTCGGAAGTAAGCCCTGACCCTCCTCTAGAAGCTGCAGGTCTGGGAGCTGATCAGGGCTCGTGGCCACACCAGGACTGCAAGGACCTGCTCTGTCCAGCTCCTGCCCACCCTGGACCCCTTCTCTTTCTGGATCTTTCCTCTCCCTCCCAGAAAGCAACTCATTCTCCAAGACCCTTCTCAGCCTGAACTCTGTCACTCATGTATCCTGGGTGACAGAGTGTGTCCCCCATCAGGTCCCCAGCTTCTTTAGGTGCCTCCAAGCTGAGCATGCGACCTACGTTCTTCTAACCCCTCTGAGGAGGGGTGGGGACACCTGGCCCCGTAGGAATTAGGTGGACCCTCTCCTGCCCTCCTGGGCCCCCAGGTGAAATGTCGTTTTGGGACTTTGAAAAGACATGGTCACCTCTCATCAGAGCAGCATTCTGAGGAGCCTGCTGTGTACAGGGTGGAGAGGCCAGGGGCCCAGCTGCTGCCCCACTCTGTACCACGTATCATGGGATGGGTCTTCTGGGCCTGGGTCACCTGGGCCAAGGTGGTGTGTGGGAGGATGAGAGTCTAGAGTCTACTCCAGGCGTGGGGGTCTCTCCGGACCCTGGTGCTTTCTCTGCTCTGGAGAAGCCCAGCTTGGCTTCTCTGCCCTTGCTGTTCCCTGTGCCCGGAATGCTCATCCCTTCCATGTCACACGGACCTTTTATCACTAAGATCTTCGGGAAGTGCCTCTGTGCACAGGCTCCCTTGTCACTGTCCACCCCGGGACCCCGGCTCACTGCCTCCATATTACCAGGGGTGAGTTGTGAACACCTCGAGGGCAGAGGGCAGAGTGTCCTAGCTGCAGGCCTGAGGAGCCCGCATGTAATGTGCACTTAGGATGTCACAGAATGAACACGCCAGCTTGCCACGGCCCTCTCCACCCTCCGCGTTGACTCAATGGCTGCCAGCCAATGTCACTCACCCCTGTCCCCTCCCGTGCTTCCTTGGTGGCAGTGAGGCTGTCCTCTCCCTCATTGTGGCAAGGGCCCTCCAAGTCAGCCTCTTGTGTTTGAGTGGAAGCTCTCTGAGGGCAGGAACCCCACCCCGTGCCCTGTAACTCACGCCGAGTGGATGCTGGCCATGGGCAGGCTCTGGTCCTGACCCTGAGCATGGAGAGGACAAGGTGAAGGAGACTCTGGGTAAGGAACTTGCCAGAGCTGGGTGAAGATCTTAGCCAGGAGACAACGTCAAAGATGATTTCATAGGCCGGGGGCGGTGGCACACGCCGGTAATCCCAGCGGCTGGGGAAGCTGGAGGATCTCAAGTTCGAGGCCAGCCTCAGCAACTTAGGCCCCAAGCAATGTAGCCAGACTCTGTTTCAAAAAAAAAAATTAAAAAAGGGTTGGGGATGTGGATCAATGGTTAAGTGTCCCTGGGTTCAATCCCCAGTACCAAAAAATAAATAAATAAATAAAAGATGACTTCATAGCCGTTAGCCTTAGCATCTAGGGATGGTTGTCATTCTCAGGTTGAGAAATGTGAAAATTTGAACATTATACACATGTATGAAAACATGAAATTTTGGACATTTTACACCTGTATAAAGTATTTTCTTTACATGCTTATTCTATAAGTGTTTTCTTTTCTTTTTTTTTTGAGCTTATTTTATTAAAAACCAAGATGCAGACACACATCAGCCTACACAGGGACCCATATCTAGAGGTTCTTCAGGGGCAGCAGCACACATGGCCTTGTCTCCTCCAAGGCAGCACGGCCTTCTAGAACTCTCCTGAAGGAACTGCCTGAGGCTCTTCTTGAGAAGCTGTCTCTCTTTTCAGAAATACGTTTGGGAGGGGGGCGGTTTGCTTCTTTTTTTCATCACAGATTTGCTTGAAAGCAGAAAATGCACCATGAACAATCTTCTTTTTTAATATTTTTTTAGTTGTAGATGGACACAATGTTTTTATTTTACTGCTTTGTATGTGGTGCTGAGGATCGAACCCAGGGCCTCACGCATGTGAGGCAAGCGCTCTACCGCTGAGCTACAATCCCAGCCCCATGAACAATCTTCTTAATGAAAACCTTTGGGTATCGGGGTCTGTGTTTTCAAGCTTTTATTTTATTTGGTACCAGGGATTGAACCCAGGGCACTTTACCACTTAGCCACATCCCCAGCACTTTTTATTTTGAATTCTGAGACAACATCTCATCAAGTTGCTGAGGCCAGCTTCCAATTTGCCATCCTCCTACCTCAGCCTCTGAAGGTGCTGGGATTACAGATGTGCACCACCAGTCCCACTGAAATTTTCAAACTTTTAAAGGAGCTTTTAAAGGAGGTCTGCAAAAATTTCTGCTAAACTTCTCACTGAATTTTCTTCTTTTCCTTCTACAATTTCTTTTCTTTTGTCTCTTCTTCAGTTTGTGACAGGAATTTTTAAACTCCATTATGTTATGAGATCACCATTGTGTACGGTCCATTGTTGACTGAGACATTATTGTGCAGAGCATGATTGAAATCTTTAAGCAGTAGTCCCTGAATTGGATAGGTAATTTTTTTTCTTAAGTTAATTAGTAACATTTCTTTTCTATCCAATTTTGAGTGCTTTGGGTCCACGGGTGAGGTGAAATGTATTTCTAATACGTAGGCAGGTTTAATTTTTATATAATTGTATAAATGTTCTGTGATTGATGGGCCAATGGAAAATGAGTCTTTGTTCATCCCCCCCATTTCTTATGTGGCTGATTCTGGATTGTCTTTGCACATTTTATATATTCTACCTTTCTTATGGGAAAACTACTTTGGGGGGGCATAAAAGAAAGAAGTTTATTCCATTTTCTATATATACCAATAAAGAATTGGTATATATAGAAAGAATTCCAATATATATATATATGGAAGAAACATGGAAATTTGGGGCTGGAGTGTGGCTCAGTGGTGAAGTCCATGCTTAGTAGGTGCAAGATTCCCCAGTGCTGTTAAAAAGAAAATGTGGAGGTTAATTGAGGATCCGCTGTAGAAACCAAGACAATGAGTTCTGTCTTCCAGGAGTGACCGGGAAGCCACAGCAAGTGGAAGACGGAAATTCCCGTAAGACAGCTTGTACTCCACAGGCACAGGGGGAGCACCAGAGTGCCAAGCACCTGGGGGTGGCGTGTGCGGTATGTGTGGGATCCTCAAGACCAGCCAGCGAAACTCCTGGATCAGCCCCTTTACAGACTGAAGCTGACAGAGTCCAGCCCACTGACCCAGGGACACAGAGCTCTAAAATTAGAGGGCAGGAACACACACCTGGGTCTGACTCCCAAGGCTGCCTGCCTGTCCCTTGGGCTGTCCTGTACCTCGCAGTAGTGCCATGAAGGATATTTCTTTTCTTTTTCTTTTTGGTACTAGGGATTGAACTCAGGGGCACTCGACCACTGAGCCACATCCCCAGCCCTATTTTGTGTTTTATGTAGAGACAGGGTCTCACTGAGTTGCTTAGCACCTCGCCGTTGCTGAGGCTGGCTTTGAACTCACCATTCTCCTGTCTCAGCCTCCCTAAGTGCTGGGATTATAGGTGTGCACCACCGCTCCCAGCTTGTTTTGTTTTTTGGCACCAGGGATTGAACCCAGGTGCTTAACCACTGAGCCACACCTTCAGCCCTTTTTTATATTTTATTTAGAGACAGGTGTTGCTGAGTTGCTCGGGGGTTTGCTAAGGCTTGCTGAGGCTGGGTTTGAACTTGCGATCCTTCTGCCTCAGTCTCCCAAGCCATTGGGATTGCAGGTGTGCACCACGGCGCCGGGCCTCCTGTTCTAAGCCCTGCTCGTCTTCCTGCGCATGGCCTTGCCTTGAGGGCCCACCTGGCTACCAGCCCCGCTTCTGGGATGTCTCTGGCCACGTCTCCCTGGGCTTCTTGTTTCCCATGGTTCCCGGGACACCCAGGAGGGTGTGTAATGCTGGGGGTGTGGTCAGGCCCTCAGCTCCAGGGGACCAGTCCTCCTGTATGTGGCTTCCCTAGAAGGAAGTGTGGTATGCTTGAAGTCACTCCAGGATTCTGTTTCCCCCTGGACGAAGCTTCTGGCTCTCGGCTATCCCAGGCCAGAGGGGTAGGCTCTGGCCACAGATATTGCTGCACCCTCAAGGATCCCCATGATGATATTTGTAACAGCTTCTTGGGCCTGAGCTCTCCTGCCCAGGTAAGGAGTGAGGGGGGAGCTGCAGGAGGGAGGCTGGAGGTCTGAGGACCAAAAGGAGGTGACCAGGGAGGAGGCAAGAGGCAGAAATTCCTGCAGGAAAGACTCATGAGTTTGTTGTCTGACCCTACAGCATGCTGCTGTGTGACCTCAGGCAAGGTCCCTCCCCTGTCTGGGCAGCAGTCTATCCTCTGTGGTTGAGGGTGGGCACAGTTCTCACAAGGTTCATGAAAATGAGGGGAAGGACTGCAGGTGAACTCTGAGATCAAGGCTGCCTGAAGCCAGCCAGGGAAGGGGGCTGTTGTCATGGGGGTCTCTGGAGTTACCTGGGGGCTCCGTGAGGGGAGCAAGGACAAGAGCCAGCAGCTTTCAGGGTCAGGAGGGTGGGTGAACACATGGGGTGCCCTTGAAAAGCTTGGAAGGGCCTCGAGGAGACAGAGTGGGGAGAGTTATCCACAGGCAGCATCGAGGGTCTCAGGAGGCTTCTAGGAAACATGGTACCTGCGCACCTGTGGGCTTGTGGGCCTCCGGACACCTGCCTGTCCATTTGGGAAGAGCCAAGACCCAGGGTCTCATCCCCGACCTGCCTGCCATGATCTACCCTGGGGAAGGGCGCCCTAGCCCTTGCTGGCCCCTGAGCAGGAGGTGGAGAGTCAGGGCTCCAGCTCCAGGGCCTGGGCCCTCCAGGTGCCCAGGCAGGGTTCTCAGAGGCTGCTGGCCTCCTGGCCTCCTGAATGGCTCCACCAATGCAAGGCCTTGCCCTGAGAAGCCTGCTGGGGACCGTGTCCCTGCAAAGCATGCTCCGCCTGGGCTAATGGCTCCTGCTGGGCCTGAGCAATGTCCTTGGTGTCAGCAAAGAGTAGAATGTGGTTATGGGTCTCCTGCCCCTGCTGGCAAAGCCTAGGTCTACCCTGCAGGCTGCCACTCAGAGCCAGGTGTCCTTCTTTAGCTGTCCCCTGGGGTGTGGTGGGCGTGTTCTGCCTGGTGTCCCTGCAGGGACAGTGCCTGTGGCCAAGCTTTCATGATGGGCTGGGACAGAGGTAGAAGAGCCCTGGAGCAGGATCCGGGACTCAGCCCTGAGTCACAGTCACTGGATGGGCTCCTGAGCTTCTCTCTTGCCCCTACCCCCACTGCCCTCTCTGAGGCAGCCTTATCTCTCTCTGCAGCCCAGACTCGCCCAAGGCACTTCCCTGATTAGGGCTGGTTAGTGGCTCCTGGCTGCCCACAGGACAAAGCCCAGACGCCACCAAGTTTCCTTGTCAGGTCTCCAAGCTGCCCAGCACCTTCTGATGTGTGGCAGGCGGTAGCCTCAGACTGGGGACATAGGCTCGCGGATGGGCCAGCCAGGAGCCCCTGACATTCCCAGGGTCTCCGTTAGGACCACTCATTGGACCCCGTTCCCTAACCCCCTTGGTCTAGGGATGGTAGAAATCGGGTGGAAGAGAGACACACACAGCTTCCAAGTGGCCCAGAAAAGTCTCCCAGGCATGGTCTTCCCTCAGTTTCCTTTTTGTAGCCACCTAAAAGATCCCAGGGTAAAGACTGTGACCCTAGAGGACAGATGGAGCCTGGGTCCCTGAGTCACCCCCTGGACTCACCATGGACTGTGATGCACATGGGAAAGCAGTGTGCTCAGCTAGAGCTACAGACGCCTGCAACGGCAAACTCGGTTGTCTCCTCTGTGAAATGCAATGACACTACAGACCTCACAGAATTAAAGGGAGGCAGGACGAGGGCACAGGAAGCCTTGGGACTTGGAGCCGGTTTCCTATGGGTCCCCCAGTTGGCCTTTCCTCCCTGCCTGCCCTATTCTGGGCCCTCTTCCAGGCTCCTTGCTCTGGAGGCCTTTGGGGCCCCCACATTCCACACCTGGACTGATCACTCACTCCACCTGGCATGTCCCTTACTGCACCTTCTCAGCTGTCTGTCTGTCTGTCTGTCTGCCACTCCTACACTGGGGACCACCAGCAGCTTGTGCACAGCCTCACCCGACACAAGACCCTCAAGGGACTTCTTTGTACAGTGAGGTTTGTCTCACTTGCGGGGACTGGTGGCGTGAAGCAGATTGAGGACCTGCGTTGGAGAGAGGGGGAGACCCTCAGGGACAGGTCCTCGGCCTGCCTCGTCTCTGTCCTGAGGCCCAAGGACAGCAGTTGCCAAGGCAGAGGGTGCTGAGTGGGACTCAGGTGTGGCCTGGGACCTGGACAAGAGGACACACAGAGTCCCCCGAGGAGGACTCACCCTCCACTTTGGTGTGAGGGCCTTGCCCTGTCCCCAGCCTGTCGTGCTGCAGGCCCTGCTAACTGCTGGACAGCTAGGTGTGATGACTGGAGGCCACAGGATGGCAGGCTCTCACGGCCAGAGCCCGATGCAAGCTGACTTGGGGGTTCCTGCCGACCTCGGCCTCCAGCAGCCACCTCCCACCAACTTCTGCCATCCCTGCCCTCTCCGCTTCCTCCCATGTGTGGGGGCATTAAGAGCATGGGGTTTCCCCTCCTTGGTCCCTGTGAAGTGTGGGGTGGGGCTGAGGGACCTGAGGGCTTGTAGGGAGCCATCCCCAGAGGGACAAGGTTGGAACTCAGCCCTGCGCCCTGGCCCGAGGCCCCCACTCTCTGGTGACCTGGGCTGGTGCTGAGTGGGCACTGGGCCAGGCCGGGCCTGAGTGAAGAGGACCCATCCCAGCTCCCAGGTGGAGGAGCTCCGGCAGGACCTCAGGGCTGCAGTGCCCTTCTGCATCTCCTTGGGGCTCCCTCGCCCACACTTTGGGTCAGCGTGCAGGGGCAAGGGTGCATAACGATTTGCAGGGGACTTTGTGCAGGACAGTGATTCATCTCAGAGGGAACCCCATTTCTTTAGAGGGGCTAATCCAGACTGGGCCCTTTCAATGGCCTGAGGATGCTCTACATTGTATACGGGCAGGACTCCCTCACGGGAGCTCACTAAGGTCCGTGGCCGCTGCCCCCCGCCAGGGATCTCTGCCCATTGGGGACCTCACCTTAGGGGCAGCTTGGGGAGCCACCACAAGACTCCTGGCTTCCTTGCCCCCAGGCAGCTGTGGCCTGCGGGTCACCTGTACCCACAGCTCACACACACCGGGGAACCATTTCCAACCTACAGGGGCACACAGACGCCCTTATACCATATGGTGATATTGTCGGGCTTCTGGGTGGCAGAGAGAGATCCTGGCAGTTTCACTACTTCCACATCCTGCGGGCCCCAAGCTGCTCTGGCCCTCACTTGCTGGTGATGTTTCTGTGGTCACAGCCACTGTCCTGCTCGGTTTCCTGTCCTGTCTTGACCACTGCTGCAGCAGCAGTGTATCCTGCATCGTCTGTTTACAGACCCTGTTCAAAAAGCACAGCTGCGTCTGATCATGTATACAGCTCCTGTCTTGCTGCTGGAAACCAGGTGGCTTCTGTTTTCCACCACAACAGAGAACACTGCCGTGAACAGTGCTTTCTCTTCCAAGTTGAGAGCGCCCTGGGTCAGACTTCTGGACCTGGGGCTGCCTGCTCCTGGTGCTCGAATGTTTGAGCCATTACATGTCAGGAATGGAAGGGCCTCAGACATCACCAGGTCCCTCCCTCCTTGAAGTGAGGACATTGAGGTCACAGCAGGCAGGTGACTGGCTCTGGTGACCTAGTAGGTTGGTTACTTTGGGGGCAGGTGGTACTATGGGGCTCTGGGCTGGGCGCTGGTGATGCTTCTCCTTTAAGTTTCATGGCCTGGAAAAGTTGTTCCAAGTGGCTGTCCAAGTGTTTTGTAAAATAAACATCTACTGTGATATGGTCACATACCATGGTGACATGGCTCCCTGGCTGGAGAGCTGCACAGCCAGCCCAATAAACCCTGCTGAGAAGTGGTGGTGGAGTGTGGAGAGGCTGAGAGGCAGCCCAGGGCCACACAGAGCCCGGGCTCAAGGCAAGGCAGGGTGCACTGTCACCCTGTGGTACCTGTCCAGGCCTGGTGCAGACACCGGCTCCATACAATGCTTCAACTCCGAACCCCCAAGCATGCAAGATCCACTGACCTCAACCTCCTGGGCAGCTGGGAGAACTTGGAAATAAGGCAGACCTGAATGGAAGTTCAGGCTCAAGGGTTAACCAACAGCTAGTTAACCAAGCCCTGATTAGCACAAGCTTGGTGCAATAGAATTGACCCAAGTGCACTATGAACCCCCAGACTAGCATGCTCAGGATGGCAACCCGTTGGGTCCCCTTTAACCCTGTGGGAGTTCTTCACATATGAATAAATTCTCTTTCTTAGATTTCATTTTTCAAATTCAGGAGATAAGAGTCCACTAAGAAGATATTGGCGGGGGGGCTGGGATTGTGGCGCAGTGGTAGCATGCTCGCCTAGCATGTGTGAAGCACTGGGTTCGATCCTCAGCACCACATAAAAATAAAATAAAGATATTCTGTTCACCTACAACTAAGAAAATTTTAAAAATATTAAAAAAAAAAAAAAGAAGATATTGGCAGTGAGCTGCTGGGGTCTGCGGCAACACTGCAGGGTGTGGTCCACCATTAAGATCCGCAACACTCCCTGGCTGTGGAGGCCTGCAGCTTACGCAGATGCCATCTGCCAGCAGAAGCAGAAAAACCCTGGTTTCAATGGGTTTGGTTACAGACCTGTTCCCCTACAAGACCATGATTCCTCAAGAAAGATCTCATCCTCGCTCAGAGCCCAGTGTGCAGGACAAGTTCTTCTATGGGCTGATGAATGAGCCAGCAAGTTGTGATGAATAACACAGACTTGTTAAGTGGTCTGTGCCGGTCCTGGGTTTGTGTATGGGGGCAGCTGCTCTGGATCTCTGACCTGAGTCCCAGAACTGCCCTGCCACTCAGGTGACTTTTGCCCAGTTCCCTCCACCTACACTCAGGGGAGTGGAGGCAGGATGGGCAGGTTCCTGGCACTTCCTTGAAGCTTTTGGAAGAGAAGGGCCCCTGGGAAAAGGTGAGAGGAGGAGATGAGCCCGAACCTGGGGAGAAGAAGCTCTGTAGGAAAAGGCCTGCAGGCATCTTTGTAGCCCCTCGGAGATGCTACCTCTTCTGGAACCCCACTTCCACTCGGCACCCCTGCCTCCTTGTCTTGCCCTTTGATTACTTTCTAGTTATACATGGCAGTAGAATGTATTTTGACATATTATACATACATGCGGTATAACTTCCCATGCTTTTTTTTTTTTTTAAATGGTGCTGGGGTTTGAACCCAGGGCCTTGTGCACGCAAGGCAAGCACTCTACCAACTGAGCTATATCCCCAGCCCTTTTTAAATATATTTTTAAAATATGTTTTTAATTGTTGATGGCCCTTTATTTTATGTATATGTGGTGCTGAGAATCAAACCCAGTGCCTCACACATACTAGGCAAGCACTCTACCACTGAGCTACAGCCCCAGCTCTAACTTCCCATTCTTGTGGTTGTACATGGTATAGTTACGCTGGTTACATATTCATATAAGAACATAGAACAGTTGTGTCTGATTCATTCTACTGTCTTTCCTATTCCCAGCCCCCCTCCCTTCATTCCCCTTTGTCTAACCCACTGAACTTCTATTATTCCTTCCCCACACCCAATGTGTTAGCATCCGCATATCAGAGAGAACATTCGGCCTTTGGTTTTTTGGGATTGGCTTATTTTACTTAGCACGATAGTCTCCAATTCCATCCATTTACCAGCAAATTCCATAATTTTATTTTTCTTTAAGGCAGAGTAATATTCCATTATGTATAGGTAGCACACTCTTTTTATCCATTCATCGGTTGAAGGGCACCTAGGTTGGTTCCATTGCTTAGCTATTCTGAATTGAGCTGCCATAAACATTGATGTGGCCACATGGCTATAGTATGCTGATTTTAAGTCCTTTGGGTATATGCCAAGGAGTGGGATAACTGGGTCAAATGATGGCTCCATTCCAAGCTTTCTGAGGAATCTCCATACTGCTTTCCAGAGTGGTTGCCCCAATTTGCAGCCCCACCAGCAATGGATGAGTGTGCCTTCTCCCCCACATCCTCACCAACCTGTATTGTTGTTTATATTCTTGATAATTGCCATTCTGACTGGAATGAGATGGAATCTCAGGGTAGTTTTAATTTGCATTTCTCTAATTGCTAGAGATGTTGGGCATTTTTTTCATGTATTTGTTGACAGATCTTGATCACCCCCACCATCTGCCTCCTAAAGGATGGGTTCCCGGGTCTCTCTTTGGATGCTCTCTTGTGTCTGCTTTACCCTCTCCCTTGCCAATCAAGTCCTCTTCTGGGATCCTGCTGTTACTCTATACCTGAACCCTGACCTCCAGTGTGGTCCAGACCTGAGTTATGTGTGTCAGGGATACCTCCTCTCCTGAGAGTGTCCTGTAGGCGCTTGAGCTCAGGGGCTGCGAAGCAACCTGCGCTGACATCGCCCTCTTCCTGGCTACTCCAGAGAAACATGGCCTCGTGGCAGGGAGCAGCCTGCTTGCCCAGCCTGGCTAGGGGTCCTGCACTGCCCTCTGAGGACCCCCTTTGTCTTTTCAGCTTTAGCACCATCCTCCTCTTCCCACCATAGACACCTTCAAACTAGGATCATGTGTGAACTCCCCAAATGTTGGGCCTTTGCACACCGTTGCTTCTGGAACATTCTCCTGTGACTCTTTCCATCCGTGCCTCCCACAGTCAACACCAAGCTGCCCTTCATAGTCCACTCCAACTCCCTCATCCCCCATGAGCTCTTACTGAGCTGAGAGGGTGCCTCCCTCCTCTGGCTGGTCTGTGGGGAGCTCCTGACCAGAGAGGAGCACCTGAAGATGGGACCCTCGCTGGTCAGAGCTCTATCTTTGGGACTTGTTCAGGATTTGCTGAATGAGCCAAAGAAATGCAGGTGGCTCAAGTTTCCCAGGAAGAGGCAGGCCCCGGGCCTGGAGGAGGTGCCCGCTCCTCAGGAATGCTGGGAGAAACCTGCTCCAGGGAGGCTGGTCCAGCCCTTCTCAGGGTCTTGGAGGCCTGCGATGCATCCAGGTGAGTGGACAGGGAATGACCCTAGGAAGGTGCATAGCATGAATATTTCAGAGAATTCACCAGAATCCACCTTGTTCCAGAAAGCACCTGGGGCATTTTCCAGATTACACACCGAGGGAGAAAGAAACACACACACACACACACACACACACACACACACACACTCCCCACATAGCGAGCAACATCCACAAGAGAGAGACCAGGATAGAACCCAGGGGCAGCCTGTAGGCTCAGGACAGATGATCTTGAGGGTGGCCACAGGAGCCTGGTCAGGGACATGATTTGGATTTTGTTATTTTCTAGCAGAGATAGACTCAGGTAGCCAGGGGTGGAGGTGGGCTCTTCCTTTCTGTGACATGCTGGGCAACATCGTCAAAACATGGGCACCTGTGACAGGGTCACCTGGATGTCAGGCGCCCCTTCCTGTCCTCAGATCTGGATGCAGTGGCCAGGAGCCTTGACTGTCATGGCCCGTGGGTGCGTGAGGCTGTCCTGGGACCACTGGGGTGGAGCTCGCAGACCCTCATTCCTCCAGCTTGGCCACCGCACAGGTGCCTGGTCCACACCACAGCTACCCTCCATGGATCCCCACACACCTTCCTTCCACAAGGCATTATGGGAGCAATGGAAGCCGCTGAGCATCTGGGGTACTGGGGAGGGGTCTCTCCAGGCTCTGTAGAGCAAGTAGCGTAAAACTGACCCTGAATTTGCCCAGGGGCTACTCCCTTGGCCTCCCTGACAGCAGCCCAGTCCACAGGACTGTGTCCCTCCTTC
Source organism: Geosciurus inauris (assembly GCA_004024805.1). NCBI lineage: Eukaryota > Metazoa > Chordata > Mammalia > Rodentia > Sciuridae > Geosciurus > Geosciurus inauris. Next base: position 12,530 of record PVHX01012182.1, on the reverse strand, counting down.
CTTCTCCCTCATTTCTTTCCTCCTCTCTGGAGACACAGCCACAGGGGAGGTCCCCAGGTCGCTGCCGCTGCTGGCCCTCAGGGCTCACTCCATGGTCCTTCAGGGCCGCTCAGCTGAGGCCATCCTTTGAGACCCAGGCTGTGCTGGGCTGGTTCTCAGCTCTGGGCTGGCATAACCAGGACAGGCTGTTCAGAATGTTCTGTGACAAGATCCTGAATGTGGTGTCATGGGGACAGCACAGAGGAGGCTTTGGGGTGAGAGTTTCAGGGCAACCAGGGGAGTCGCCATTTTCTTGAGAAGGAAAACCGCACCCTTCACAGGCCAAACACTTGAATGTAAAGAGTGAATCTCCAAAACCAAGGGAAAAAGTGGGAGGTATTTAAACCAGAACCCCAAAGCACAAATCGTGGATAAAACATCAATGGACATGACTGTGTGAAAAGTAAGGATTTCTATTAATTGAGGACCTCAAAGGTAAAATTAATGATGGAAAACAGGCTGGAAAAAGCCTTGTCCAAAGCTGTCAAGACAGTACTATCGGGTGTATTAGCTTTGTGAGACTACAATGAAATACCGGTGGCAGCTAACTCTATAAAGAGAAAAGGTTCATTTAGCCCACAGTTTGGGAAACTCTAAATCAAAGATCAGGCAGCCCTTTGACCCCTGGGGAGGGTGGAGCATGTGGGGAGTAAGCAGTCACAGGCCAGGATCAAGGAGAAAGAGGATGGGCGGGGCCAGGCTTAACCCTTTTTATTTATTTGTTTTTGGTACTTGGGCACCCAGGGGCACCTTACCACTGAGCTACAACCCCAGTCCTTTCTGTTTTGAGACATGGTCTTGCTAAATTGCCAAAGGGAAGTTGCTGAGGCTGGCCTTTAACTAGAGATCCTCCTGCCTCAGCCTCCTGAGTTGCTAGGGTTACAGGCCTGTGCCACCCCACCTGGCCAGTGCCACCTCTCCTTAACTTCATCAATTTTACTTGAAAAGATCCTCTAGTCAGATAATGCCACATTCTGAGGTTCCAGGAGAACATGAACTTGAGGACAAGCTGTTCAACCCAGGACAAACAGGAGAGTTGTTAAGGAAACTTGAAGGAGTCTTAGGCCATCTGGGTGGGGCCATGTCGAAATTCTCCTCTGATGGTTGGCACCTGTCCTGATCAACACCCCATATATTACAGGTTTAAGTAGTCTCACCAGAACTCATGTCGAAATTCAATCTGCATTGTGAGGCATTCAGAGGGTACAAATTTAGGGAAGTGGGACCTTTGGGAGGTTATTAAGATTAAATGATCCATTTGTGAACAATGAATCAAAATACATCCTACTATCATGTATACCTAAGTAGAATAAATTAAAAAAATAAAGATTAAATGAGGCCATCTGGGTGGGGCCCTGATTCAGTGGTACTGTGCATTTATGAGAAGGGAAGAGACCTGGTTGGCTGGTCTATCTTGCTTTGTGGTGCCCTGTGCCACATCAGGGCCCACAAAGAGTCCCCACTATCAGGAAGGACTCACTGGATGTAGTCCCCAGATCTTGAGCTTCTCAGCCTTTAGAACCACGAACCAAGTGAACCTCTTTTCCTAATAAAGTAGCCAGTCTGTGGTATTCAGTTATAGTAACAGAAAAATAGGCCAAGACACCACCCTTCCACACTTTGGGACCTTGGTGAAACACTACCTTAGGGTGTCACGGATCAGCTTCCTAAGTGGCCCTTGAGGACCCAGATGGTCCATCAGATGGGTTGGAGGAGTTAGGGTCCCGATTCTCTCTCCCACCAGCAGAGTGCACACACCTGGGGAGCATCCTGGTGTGACGCTTCTCTCATTCAGAGCGGCAACCCATCAGACTGCGTCTTCCCTTCCCCCAAGTACAGTTTAGCGCCTCACTTCTGGCCTCCGGCCCTTCTTGCTGGAGACCTGTCTAGAAAGTGGCAGATGGCTACATCCCGAGGTCACAAAGGACCCAGGCCCTGCCTGGATTCCTGCGCTTGGCAGCTAGAGGGCTGAGACCTGGCTCACGGGAACTCGACCTCCACTCTTCCGATTGGTCAGCATAATAACGGGAGCCCTCCCCAGCGCTTATGATTGGCCACATCGTCATGGGAGCCCCGCCCTCGGCCCTTCCAATTGGTCGACATCCAGGCCCACCCTAACTGAGCACCACAGCTGAGAGGCTCCACTTGGATTTCGCACAGTTCTGGAGGCTCCAAAGATGAGGCTGGGCGTCGGCAGCCCTGGTTCTTCTGAAGCCTCTCTCCTGGGCGACCTGGCGTCTTGGCCTCTTGGTCTCACTCGCTGTCTGCGTCCTGATCTCTTCTCATGCACGTGTTGGTTTCAGGCCTGCTCTAATGACCTCATTTTAACCAAGTCGTCTTTTTTTTTAAAAACCCTATCTTCGAATACAGTCTTAGTCCGCAATACCTGGTTGGGACTTCAACGTATGCATTTCTGGGGGAGAGTACAGGCCCCCCACGGCTGCATTTATGAAGAGACGCTGTGGATCATTTGTAACAGAAAAAGCCAATTAAAGTCTCTATGCCCATTAGAATAGTATAAATAGGAGGCTGGATGGATGAAGCCAGGGTTGATAAGGATGGGGAGAGGCGCCAAAAGCTCCTTAGCTGCTGGTACCAGTTAAAGACGGTCGGTTCACTCTTGCAGCAACTGGACAGTTCCTGCCATATTAAGTATGCAACCTGCCATCCCACCGCTGGGTATTTCCTCCAAGCAGCCTCCCTCAGGGGAGCCATCATGAGGACGTTCCCCGTAGTGCTGTTTATGGCAATGAGTTGGGGTTAAATAAGTGGTCAGACCTCAGGAGAATGGACAGGTGTGAGCCACACAGCCACCAGAAGCCACAAACACCGTGACATATGGTCACCTGAAGATCCTAAATGTTCAGTGCTGATGGATGGATGCTCTACGGCATATCCACTGGTGTAAACACGGGCACGTGCCCACTCACTGCATAGTGTCAAGGACACCTGTATTTAAGGGATCAAAGGGGAAAGAGGGGGGCAGGAGGGGAATGAAGGGAAAATAAATCATCCAAGTGGCACCTCACACGATCTGCAGATGAGACTGGGCCGCAACAGGGGCACATGCCTTCCTTGGGACAGAGGAAGGCAGAGGGGGTGGAGGCAGAGTCCAGAGCTCAGGCCCTGCAGGCTGCAGGGGTGGCACGAAGCCCAGGCGGGGCAACAGCCTCAAGAGGTCAGGTTTGGAGTGTGCATGGCCTCTGACCACGCATGCCTGGGGCAGGGCAGGGCCTGGGAGGGCCTGGAAGACATGGCCTTCTGCATGCCTCTAGGCTGAGGTCTGGTGCAAGGCTGGGAAATTTTGGGGTCACCACTGGCTGAGCGCAGAAGGGCTCCAGTGGAGGGGCAGAAGCCTTGGGCCCTGGAACATGTGGATACTCAAAAATGTGTGGACGTGAGCAGCTCTGTGGTCCCTGGCGCCAGGCCTGACATCCCCCTCCTCCCCACCTGGCCCCTGGAGGCCCATAGACGACCAGGCTCTGCAGAGGACTGAGCAGAAGCAGCGAGGGACCTTGGGGTTAGAAGGTAGAGGTCACTGTGAATGTTTTGTTTGCCTCCTAATTAAAGTGACATTGTGCAGAGCCTGCCAAAGTCTGGTATTGGAGATTGAACTCAGGGGCACTCAGCCACTGAGCCACACCCCCAGCCCTATTTTGTATTTTATGTAGAGACAGGGTCTCACTGAGTTGCTTAGCGCCTTGCTTTTTGCTGAGGCTGGCTTTGAACTCGTGATTCTCCTGTCTCAGCCTCCCGAGCCCCTGGGATTATAGGCATGCACCACCATGTCTGGCTAGGATGGGTGTACTTGCCAGGCTGGGGGCAGAGGTTAAGTGGGCTTCTTGTCCACTCCAGGCAGCCCAAGAAGTGGGCTTTAAGAGATAAGAGGTAGGTCCCCCTCCTTGCCTGTCTCTTGCCAGTGATGTGGCCTTGGGTGAGCTGCTTCCCTCCTTCCTAAAGAAGTTCTGAGGTCAGACACACTTTTGGGGGTGGAGAGGCTTCCTTTGTAAACTGTAAAGTGCTGCTGAACTGGAGGTAAGGGAAGAGCTTCTGACCAATGATCTGATGACCTCAACTGGGCAAGCAGAGAGGTCCCAGGGGATGCACAGGTGACTGGGCTGCAGCCTGCGCCCTCTCTCTCTGTCATGCCTTTCAGGCCAGCAGCCAGCTGGGTGAGTGTGCATCAGACTGGACCCCACCCTGGCCAAGACGCAGGCTGTCGGTTTGGATTTTGCAAACTGGAAAGGACATCCTCACGAGAAGGGTTATCACTGTGACAAGTTGGGTCTGATAGCTCTGGGAAGCAAATCAGCAGCAAATGAGCTGCCAGTGAGTGTCCCTACAGACGTCAGGCACATGGCAGGAGCGTGACATCAGTGGTGTCACTGGGACGCCTTCCCGTGGTGAGGGCCAGCACTCACAGCCCTTTCTCAGAGAGACCCAGAGACATAGGCCAGCCTGGGCCAACATCTCCCTGCAGGGAGGCTCCTTGCACAAGGTCACAGGGATGCTCAACAGGGATGATCATAGGGTCCTGGTCTTGGACCCTGGGCAGCCGAGGCTGAGGGTTTTCTGCTTTATGGTCCCTCCCAGAAAATATGCTTGTGAGAGCCTGGTTCTGTAGCAGCCCAGTTAGCAGTTCTGAGAGGGACATGTGTTGGTGACAGGGAGCACAGCATCCCTTCCCAGTGCCTTGTCCCAAGGGACACTTGGGGAGCCAGCACCTGAAGTCTGCTCTGTCCTGCTCGCTCTGGTCAGGCATTCCATCCATGGCTGTCACAGGAGCATGCAAGGGACATCCCCTCATATTCACTCATGTCCAACCAGGGACAGGAAGCTCACTGCTGCAGAGGCAGCAGGGCCTAGGTGGAGGAGGAGGATGGGATGCAGCAATGTCTTCCACCATGCTGTACCCACGGAGGTGCCCAGGTAGCACATGCCTTCACAGTGCCCATCGCTGGGCAGCCCTGATCAGAAACTGCTTCCTGTGGTGACCAGAAGCCAGCGACTCCAGCTAGTGGAAATATCCTCAGGCTGCCTATGGAGCTGTGCAGAGCAAGTCTGGTCCTCTAAAATGTTTGGAGAAAACCATTCTGTTATGGACATCATGGCGGAAGTGCACGGTGGGAAAAACCTCTCCTCCCTTGGTGGCTGGAAATCAAAGTGGTCATGGCCCCAATATCCCCTTCAAGGACACACTCCCATGACCTCACTTCCTCCAACCAGGCCCCGCCTTCTAAAGGTTCCGCCACCACCCAAGGGTGCTATCAGCTGGGGACTGAGCCTTCAACACATGAGCTTTTTTTAAAAATATTTTTTTATTTTCTTAGTTGTAGGTGAACAGAATATCTTTATTTTATTTTTATGTGGTGCTGAGGATCGAACCCAGTGCCTCACGCATGCTGGGCGAGCACGCTACCACTGCGCCACAATCCCAGCCCCAACACATGAGCTTTTGGGGACATATAAAATCCAATCCATAACTGGGCAGCTGTAGTAATGGTCAGTCTGTTGGACCTCTTCCTGCCAAATGACAGAGCATCTGCATACATCTGAACCAAGGTGTGGCTTGTTTGGGGCAATAATATATGGGAAGAAATATAACATTTCTTTCAGGCCCCTGAAGAGCTGGCCTGTGCTTTACCATGTCTCTTTTCTCTTTGCTTCCAGACAGGATGTTCTAGATAAGAACTACTTTGTCACCTGGGGTCCTAAAGCAAAGATGACATGGATCAGAGCCACAACCAACCCAGAGTAGATGTGGAAGCTGAGAGAGAAGCTATTGATATTTGGGAATCTTTTATTACTGCAGCAAAATTCAGCCTAGCCTGACTAATGCATACTCACTTGCTAATGTATCTTCAAAAGTGTGACCCCTTATCTAAGAGGATGTGAGCAGTGTAGAGTAGGATGTCATGCCAAATTCCACAAACAGGGGATATGAAAAACTCTATCAATTCAGCATTTCTTATAGCAGCCATTCCTTACCTTAGGTATAACCCATTTGTTGTGAACAGTGGGTGGAAAATGACTTTCTGATTTCCTGCCTAAGTAAGGGAACATCTGTGCCTGGAGAGACCACTTGTTCTTCAGTGGCATTAAATCTCATCCTGTTGACTCAGACCCCATCTCCAAAACTTGCTGGGCTATATTTTTTGAACACTCTACCACCAAATTTTTAAATATAACAAAAAGTTGAGAGTGGGCTGGCATCACACGGCGGTAGAGCACTTGCCTAGCATGTGCAAGGTCCTCAATTTGATCCCCAGTACCACATACACACCACACGCTCAATATCATGTCATTAGGAACTGCAAGTTACAACAATGAGATACCACCACATGATTAGTAGAATGGCCAAAATCCAAAACCAAGTTCACAGGTTTTTTCCTTTAGGCCTTTTAAAGTGATCCTTCAGTTATCTTTGAGCTTCCTTTGTTTCTAAGAAGTCAGCTGTAGGGGCTGGGGTTGTGGCTCAGTGGCAGAGAGCTTGCCTTGCATGGGTGAGGCACTGGGTTTGATCCTCAGCACCACATTTAAAAAAATAAACAAAATAAAGATATTTTGTCCATCTATAACTTAAAAATATTTTTTAAAAAAGTCAGCTATAATTCTTATTGCTTTCCCCCTTATTTTCTGGGTGATTTTAAGGTTTTCTCTTTTCCTCTGCTGTCTAGTTTGATCATGGACCTAGGTATAGCTTTCCTTATATTCAAAACCAAGAGTGGACTTTGGTGACTAATGAGGCAAATGTGGATTCATCAGTTGTAACAAAAGAACCACTGTGGTGAGGATTGTTGTTGGGGGGAAGGCATGCGTGCGTGTGTGCGGGGGGTGGACAGAGGGTGCATGGGAACTCTGTGTTTGTTCAGTCTTGTTGTGAACCTAAAACTTCTTCAGAAGACTAAAAAGAAAAACAAACCAAAAATGCCTATTAAAAATAAGCAAATGTGGGGGCTGGGATTGTAGCTCAGTGGTAGAGCGCTTGCCTTGCATGCGTGAGTCCCAGGGTTTGATCCTCAGCACCACATACAAAGCAATAAAATAAAGACATTGTGTCCATCTACAACTGAAAAAAAAATTAAAAAATAAGCAAATGTAAACTCTAGAACTGGAAAATATAATGTCTGAAAAGAAGTGTTGAATAGGCTTAATAACAGAGGGGATACAATGGAAGAAGGATCAACTCAAATGGAGGCCAATATAAATTACCCACACAGGAAGAAATCATCACCACAAGCAGAGAAGAGTAAGGGTCTGCCAATTTAGGCCTATGGACCAAATCTGATCTGCTGTGTGCTATTTTTTTTTTTTAATTTTATTTTTTTTGTGGTACTGGGGATTGAACTCAGGGGCACTCAACCACTGAGCCACATCCCCAGACCTATTTTGTGTTTTTTTATGTAGACACAGGGTCTCACTGAGTTGCTTAGCACCTCATTATTGCTGAGGCTGGCTTTGAACTTGCGATTCTCCTGTCTCAGCCTCCCTAAGTGCTGGGATTACAGGCTTGAGCCACTGCGCCCAGCTTGCTATGTGCTATTAAAAAAAAAGTTTTTTGGTTTTTTTTTTTGGTACTGGGGGTTGAACTCAGGGGCACTCGACCACTGAGCCACATCCCCAGCCCTATTTTGTGTTTTATGTAGAGACAGGGTCTCACTGAGTTGCTTAGTGCCTCGCCCTTGCTGAGGCTGGCTTTGAACTCGCGATTCTCCTATCTCAGTCTCGCTAAGTGCTGGGATTACAGGCTTGTGCCACTGCGCCCAGCTATAAGAAGACAGTTTTACTGGAACCTAGGCACTCTAGACTTTGCCTATGGTTGCTTTAGTGCTACAATGGTATAGCTGAGCAGTTGTGACATAGACCACATGACTCATAAACCTAAAATATTTTCAGTCTTTCCCTTTGGAAAGAAAGCTTGCCAACCTTTGTAAACAGAGCACCAAACCTACAAAACACCTGTAATCCTAGCAACTGAGAGATGGCTGAGGAGGAGGGTTGCGAGTTCAAGGCCAGCCCGGGCAACTCAGAGGGACCCTTAACAACTTAGTGAGATCCTGTCTCAAAATAAAAATTAAAAGGGTTGGGAATGTAGCTCAGTGGTCAAGTGCACCTGGGTTCAATCCCCAGTACTCAAAACCAAGAAACAGAAACAAAACAAAACAAAACTAAAATGTGAAAGAACATTAAATGGCATGATACATGTATAACTGGAGTCCCAGAAGGAGAAGAGAGAGAGGATGGGAGAAACATAAACACTTAAAGAGAGACTGATTGAATGTTTTCCAAAATTGATGAGAGACTTTAACCCACAAGTTTAAGAACACTAGTGTCCTGAAGAAGTATGAATATAAGGAAAGTTATACCTAGGTACACCATCAAACTAGCCAGCAAAGGAAAAGATAACACCAGAAAATAGACATTACATTCAGAGGATAAACAATAAGAATTATAACTGACTTCTTAGAAACAAAGGAAGCTCAAAGATAACTGAAGGGCTACTTAAAAAGACCTAAAGGGGGGGAAAAAAAACCCCAAACCTGTGAATTTGGAAGTTTACATCCAATAAAAATATCCTGGTGTGTGTGGGGGGGTGTTGGCATAACTACAGCCATCTTCCTTTCCCCCACCCCCATTTCATAACTACTGCTCCTATTCTTAAGAAGTAGCTTCCATTTTTGTCCTTGAGAAACAGAAACTTGCCCATTTCTGTTCTTGAGAAATAGAAACTTGCTTTCTGTGAAATCAGGTGATGCTTACTGTGCCAACCGCAAAGACTAACCCTGCCCCACTGGAGTCCCCCCCGACCCCTGCCCTTAACCATGACCTTGCCTACAAAAAGTAACTCTCAGAAGGAAGCTTCTGCTCTTTCTGTCCAGACAGCCTGTCAGGTTCCTGACAATGAATCTGCTTTTGCTTTTATCCTTGGTGTGTCTGTGTGATTAGTTCTGGGCTAGTTTCCTTTCAGGGGGAGTGGCTCAGTGGTAGAGGGTTTGCTTAGCACATGTCAGGCCCTGGGTTCAAGTCCCAGCAGGTGCGCGTGCACGCGTGCGCGCGTGCGCGCGCGCACACACACACACACACACACACACAGACACACACTCTTCAAAAACAAAGGTCAAACAGGGCATTTTCAGACAAATAGATTAGCGAATTTATTGCTCAGGGGCCTATTCTATAAAAAAAATACTAAGTTGGAAAAATACTAAGTCCATGCCATAACAGAAGCTTACAGTACCAGTGACTCAGGAGGCTGAGGCAGGAGGATCCTTGGAGCCCAGCAGTTTGGGGCCAGCCTGGGCAACCCAGCAAGACCCTGTATCAAAAACAAAAACATATGAAACAAAAAACAAAGTCAGGGACTTCTAGGGAAGAATCCTGGGTGGAAGTCCAAACTATCAGAGAGAAATAGAGAAGACTAGAAATGGTAAAGATGTGAACAAATAGGATACTGCATTTTTTACTCAAAAAAAAAAAAAAAAAAGCTTTGACTTTATAGAAATGTAGATATTAAATACATGGAGGTACTAGACAAAAGGCAGAGATAAAATGATATGATAATTATGCTGGTGTAAGACATTATCTAGATGTCAATGGTGGTCATGATATATTAATCTATTTTCTGTTGCTAATAACAAAATGCTGCTGATTGAGTGAGTTACAAAGAAAAGAGGTTTATTTTCACTTACTGCTCTGAAGCTTCATCCCCCCGACCCCAGTACTGGGAATTGAACTCAAATCCTTGAAATATGCTAGGCAGGTACTCTACCTCTGAGCTTATCCCCAGCTTCTGCTTAAAATTTGTGTTTCGAGACAGGGTCTTGTTACATTGCCCAGGCTGGTCTGGAACTTGAGGTCCTCTTGCCTCAGCTGCCCAAGCGGCCGAGATTACAGATGTGGGCCTCCACACCTGGCAAGTGTCTGCCTTCTTAATATCTCATCTTGGGGTTTTAAATTGGAACACACGACGCCCTGGGGGACGCACCTAAGTTATATCCGAACCACAGTGTGGGGTTTACACATCTGTAGGGAACCATCAGGCGTCATACCTAAGATCCATGCAATTTGTTGAATGTTGTTACATTATGCCCGTCAATGAAGGACAGGAGGGACACAGCCAAGCTCTGTGACAGGTGCAGGGCTCACAAATGGAGCGGAGATTCAGGCCTGCTGCTAATCACCGGGAGTCAGGTAGATCCTCCTCCTGGCAGAGGTGGAGAAGCTGATAGTGTGTAGGGCAGAGGCTCAGCCCCTTCCCTGCTTGGGGACAAGACAGGGACTGCCCTCTGTGCTAATGCCTGCTGGGGCCTTGGCTTTCAGCTCTCGGCCTGTCCAAGGAAGGTCCCCGAGGACAGGCCTTCTTGTCCTGGGCCTGGGGCTGGGGCTTCTTGTCCTGGGCCTGGGGCTGGGGGTGCCGGCAGGCTGTCTACCTGCTTCCTGGATCCCTCTCCTATGGAGAGGAAAACTGGAACATCAGCCTGGAAGGGACTACTGATTTAGCTAGTTCCCTGCTGCCATTTCACAGGGATATGGGACCTGGGGCTGAGAGTGAATGGACTCCAGAAACTAGACTTGATATTAGGCCTCCTTTTTGTACCATAGCAATTGCCTTGGGCCTCTCCTTCATTGATGTTTGTCCTCCCTGAACAAAGCTAGAGGATCCATAATTATCACTCTCTGCTTTTTTCTTAAAAATTCCCATCACACCAATTCCCTTGCCTTGCTAGCCCTGAGGAGGAACTAATTCATACTAAGGTGTGAGTGACTGATATTCATTTAAATCCTGCCTAAAAAGCCTTGAATATTAGCTACCACTCAGAAACCATTTTAAGGGTGAGATCTCATTCAGCACAGGAGGCTGAAGAGAAATGCTTTGGAGCAAGGGCAGGCAAAGGTGAGCAAAGGGTTGCCAGACTGGAGGGAGCAGGGCAGGGGAGAAGGCAGGATCCACTGTGGCCCTAACTCACCAGTTCATCCTGGACGCATTATCTGACCTCTGGGCTGCCTCTGTGAAACAAAGGTCAAGTGTAGAATGGCACAGAACCCTTCTGCTTGGACACCCTAGCCCTTTCCACTTAGATCCTTCTAGTACCTTCTAGTGCACATTTTTCATTTTTTTGGGCTGAGACATTACAGAGGCAGAGAAATCCCAGGTCACATAGGAGGTGGTGTCTTGGGCACTTGCATCAAGTGGCAAAGGGAAGTGAGGTTGTGCATATGAAGATTTAGAACATCCAACCTGGGACACAAAAAATGCTGTTAATGACAACTCTTTTTTTTTTTTTTGGTACCAGGGATTGAACCTCGGGTGTTTAACCACTGAGCAACACCCCCTGCCCTTTTTATTTTTTTAATTTGGAGACAGGTTCTCACTAAGTTGCCTAGGGCCTTGCTAAGTTGCTGAGGCTGGCCTCGAACTTGTGATCCTCCTGCCTCAGCCTCCTGAGCCCCTGGGATTACAGGTGTGCGCCACCGCGCCCGGCTTGACAACTTATTCTTACTGTTAATGCTCCTACTTCACCTGAGAGAACCTGGGCAAGACAGTGAGCATCCTCTTCTGTCATCGTTGAGAGGAATAATGCGTAGTGGTTAGCGCTTGCCTAACATGTCAGAAGCTCTGAGTTCCACCTCCAGGACTGCAAAAAAAGAACACAAAAAACAAAACAAAAAACAAAAAAAAGGAAAAAGAAATAACAACCCAGCCCATCGGAATCCCCAGCACCCCAGCACCAGGTGCTGCCAGGCTTCCCAGTCGTGCTGAGGTCACAGTTGTTTGGAGACAATGGCTGCAGGAGGCTGGAGAAGCAGGAGAGCCCAGCAGGGCGCGTGGCCACTTCCCACAGCCACGTGGAGTGGGTGCGCTGTCCCCTTGCCAGGTGACATGGTGACAGCAGCCTGGGGTCCTGAAAGTCCCAGAAGAACCTCTCCCCCCATCCCCAGCCAGATCCCCAAGCCCCCTTCTCCTCTCCAGCTTGGTGGCGGGGGGAGGGGGGTGTCAAGTGGTTTTATTTCCAAATTAAAGAGAACAAAGCGGAGGTTTCACGGGCTCCCGTGTGTGGGGGGTGGGGGGGGAGAACCAGCAGGAGGGAGGGTGCTGGGGACGCCTGGGAGGCACACCACCCTCCTGCCCCTGGGCTGTGTTGCTCCTCCTGGGAAGCTTCAGCCTCCTGAGAGGCTGGCCACGGAGCTCTGCAGCCACCAGGGCCCCACCCGGCCTCCCATGGTCTGCCGCTGCATGCTGGGCCCTGGTGGGTCCATCCCAGAAGCAAAGAGCTCACGTGTGCCAGAAAAGGCCCCGAGAGGCCATCAAGGCCCCATCCGCCAATCTTTGGCTACATCTGACTGTGTGTCCATGTCACCTTTGCCCTTCCAGAGTCCAGAAATAATCCTTTCCCCTCCCCCTCCCCCATCCTCCTCCTCATCCCCTTCATCCTCTCCCCTCGTCCTCCTCCCCTCCTCCCTCTCTTCCCCTCCTCCCTCCTCCCTCTCTT